>OMKL01016620.1:1706-13519 GCA_900302295.1 Parasudis fraserbrunneri
CCCCCCCCCCCACCCCCCAGACCCCCCCCCCCCCCCCCCACACACACACACAATGACAAAAAACGAGCACACTATATGATTCAACCAGTGCCTCAAAAGGAGATTTTTTGAAGTACTGTTGAATTGTTGAAGAAGAGAACTGCTCTCTTATATTGCCATCCAGTGGCAGTTTACTCCAATGACAAGAGAGAGAAGCCTGTGCAGTCTACATGTGATGCTGCTGTATGCTGCTTTCCTTCATGTGCAGGGTTGAGAAGGTTGTTCTCAAAATGTAATCCAATATACAATACCTGTATAAGCTTCAAACACTGGCTATCTAAACAATGGATATATTCCATTATGTCTTTTTTTTGTTTTTTTTGTTTTTTATCCCATCATAACTCAGAACACAGGTGGTTTTAGTCCCATGTTTATAAATATTACAAATGTAAACAAATCGTTTACAGCCTCAAAAGTCTATGTTGTGTTTTGCTGTTATATACAGTATGTCCTTGTATCTGACAATACATTTCAGACTGAAAATATATCTTCATTCAGGCCAATAAATCTGATGTGAACAAAGCCTGTAGTGGATCATAGTGCACTCATGGATTGGACCTCTAAAGGATGGCAACACCACAAAACAACATACGCCGAATTCAATAGAGCCTTAAACATTAACATATACAGGAAAGTCTCAGTGCCACGGTATGGAAATGGCAACCATGTGTGGATGTTTCTGCATTTCAGGATTCACTACGTCAAAATGACATCATCATTCCTAAGGCAATATTTCTGAAAAGCCTGGGTAATCTGTTCACTTTTAGTTACTTTTGGTTTATTTTGCCTTCAAGGTCCAGAGATTTCTGAATATATGTAGAATTCAGAGAAGAATGATTGAAAAGTCAGAGAAGTTCCAATAATTACCTCGATTTCTATGGGATTTCTGGGGATAAATTTGCCACATTCAGTGAAAACCTCTACATCTCCCATTGGGGTGAATGGAACTTGAACCTGCTCTAGTCTCCTGAGGTGGGGGGGGGGCATTGAGGGGCACTGCACCTTGTATAACCCACATGACAAGTTGATTTTTCTCCCCTCTAAAACATCTCTGGTGAGACTCTTAGGACTCCATTGAGTCCATTTTTATTCAGATAACTCAAGGTGACAGAGACCCCTTTGAAAATGTCCATGCCAACTGTCAGCGTAAAAATGCAGCTGAACTTTGGAGCAACATTTAGCCCCTTTCATAAGCTAGTATGACACGGTTGGCACCTATACAGATTCCTTGCAATCTCTCGTTGCATATGATACTGCTTGCTTTTTTTAGCTTAAGTGAGGAATTAATGGGTGCCACACTCTCTCCATAGATATCATGGGCTTTTTCCATTGAGTCCTTGACACACATTCGACAACTATCAAACCAGATCTTTTTATGTCGATCAGTTTAACTTTGCCTGCTTCATCCTTAATCCATCTTGCCATGGTGTGTTCCACAGCGCAGCACCTTCTTTCAAACCCTGAATATTCATTGCAACCATGTAGGCTTCTTTTTCATCTTCACTATTACTATGACCCAATGAATCTACTTTCGTTTTATTTCTCCTCTCTGAGGCTTTCCCGCTTCTAAATTCAAAATTCTCAACTTCAATTTCCCTTCCACCCTCTCCATTTTCCGATGTCATCTCCCTCAATAGGAAGTATTCCAGAAGGCAGACAATATACAATAAGAAAGTCCAGCAATTTATACCCACCAGGGACACTACTGATTGGTTGAAAACACATGACCCAATAGGAGGGGAAGGGGCATAAAGATGCCAGTCGTACACAATGATTCAAACATTAAGATTTGCATAAAATGGTGTGGGGTGCAATGGAATGACTGATAGGCTGGTGTCTGTCTAAAGTGCATGAACCAAACAAGACAAGGGGATGGCATAATCACACTAGGGAATTTACACAGTAAATGGTGTCATGGGGCGGGCGCATGTATGCCAAACCCATTGAAATATAAGAAGAAATAATGGTGTTTTTGGTTGGTCCTCGTCAACTCATAGGTTGATGCTCAGAAAGTCAGGACCAATCAGATCCAAGGCAACAGATTCAGCCAAATTAGTCAACATTACATTCAGGTGATGTGATACATTTTTAGGAATCCCAGTATGTCAACCTCATATTTCTGATGATGTCTCATGATGCTCCATGAAGCTCCCATAAAAAAGTATGTTTGCACCACAAAAGATGAAAGGTCACTGATATGTCACAATTGTCCAAGTTTACCACTGGTATTTATTGCTTGGTTGGCCATTCGAGTACAATTTCCCGCTGGTAAAGTCGGAAATGTCGGACTTTACGAGTTGACGAGGACCTGCCAAACATACAAAAAGTATATACAATAGTATATGCAATAAGTACAAAACAATTCAAACAAAAGGGCAGTGACTCCATGACATGGCTTGTTGGAGGGCAGGCAGGTGAACTGTCACTGGAGGTATCTGGAGTAGGAGAGACAGTCAATAATACATGGAATAGTCTTTCTCAAGGTTGAGGCCTTTTGGGGCAAGGGTGTCCAGGTTGCGCATCCAGAACAATGTCCTTTGTCGGCTGTATTTATTAATGTCTTCATGGGGCCCACAATTGCCCACCACCTTTTCGATGCCAAAGTACTGGAATTCAGAGAAGTTATGTCCTTTGTCAAGGAAGTGAGCTTTCACAGGATTATTGAGATCTATGCATCGCATTTCACTTCTAAGCTAGTCACCTTTCGTAAGCTAGTATGACACGGTTGGCACGGATTCCTCGCGATCTCTCATTTCATATGATACTGCTTGCTTAGATCAGCTCACTACAGCCCGTGAAAGACAATGATGTCAGCTGGGGTGCCAGCGCTCCATTAAACTTCAGAGGGTAACTAATACAACGCAAGTCCAACTGATAAAAGACTTCGTACTCATACAGCTATCCTTGGTATACAACTTTAATTGCATACAGCTTATAGCTCCAGTGCTCCAGTTGAAGCACATATTGAGAGAGCAAGACACAGTAAGGATGGGGGGTTTCTTGTTGCCATATTGGTCACAGTTTATCACAAATTATGTGCTTGTTCTTCACAAACAAACAGCTTGTGTCCGAACAGCAAAGAATATTCCCAGCACTTAAATAACTTTTCAGAATTCTAAATCCACACTAAGGCTACGCAAAACTCATATCCCATAATATGGGACCTATATGTTATCTCACCTCATGTCATATCTGCTCTCATCTCTCTCTTCCCTTCATGTCTCGTCTCGTCTTGTCCCGTAAACTCTTCTCTTCTCTTCTCTTCTCTTCTCTTCTCTTCTCTTCTCTTCTCTTCTCTTCTTCTCATCTCATGTCTCGTCTCATGTTGTCCCGTCTCCTCTTCTTGTCATTTTTCTTCTCTCTCTTCTTCTCATCTCATGTCTTTACTTCTCCTCTCTTTTAATATACTGTAATCTCTTCACCTCTCTTCTCATCTCTTCTCTTTTCTTCTCTTCCACTCTGTAGCCTAGACCTTCTTTGGTTTTCTCCTCTCCTCTCATATCATCGCTCATCTCTCTTCTCTTCTCTTCTCTTCAGAAGAGCTTAGCAGGCCCTCCGGCAGCATGCAGTTCCCAGTCCCTCCTCTAGATGGCAGCAGAGTAAAGGGGAAACTCCAGCACCAGAGTCATGATTGGCCTCATCACCATCAACATAATAGTCTGCTGAAAGCCTGGCTGAGACACCCCATTAATAACTTCAGCAAAGTCCTTTTGCCACCTCATCCAGAAGTCTCACTTGACACGGCTGGCCTCGCTTGAACTTTTGACCGGCCTGTAATTTGCAATGTAAGCCATCCAATTTACAACACCTTCACAAGGGCGCTCACTCACAATTATTCATCACTGCAGTGCTGCCCTCCGCATGTGTGTGTGTATGTGTGTGTGAGAGAGAGAGAGAGAGAGTGCTGCAGAAAGGCAGATGCACAGAGACAGAAGGACAGACAGATAGCCATGTGTGAACACATGCACACTCCTACACACACACACAGACATGCACACACATACACACACACACACACACACACACACATTGCCAATTACAGCTGAGTAATGGTGAGCTATGGGCACTGTCAATGCACCAGACATTGATGATAATGATTATGAAGTTTACAGTTGTGAGTCATTTCAGTGAACCAACAGGCATCTGAACTCAACAGTATGCTCCCTTTCCACTTGGAAATATTCGCATCTGCCCTCCCCGCAAAAGCTGTTTCTGATGAAGAGGAAGCCATCAGGGCAACCAGAAGTTTAGTTTATTGTACTATACCAGTCAATATATCAACGGCAGATTGCTTTCTTCATACATGTTAAACGAGTACTTTTACTTTTGATAAATTAATTTAATCAAGTAATACTAGAATATTGAAGAATTTTGATACCAGAGCAGAGTATGATTCAGATTATTTCTACCTATACTTACTCTGCCACTTTCCTGACTGACTCCAAAACAGAGCTCAAATTGCTCAGTAAAACATGGGGGAACGTTTGATATACTGCTCAACTCTAAATTTTTTGTCGGTTATAGTATATTTCTCTTTCAGTGTTAAGTGTCTTTCGTGGCTCCCTTGCAGCAGATGGTTTATTTCTATAGCAAAACCCATCGTTACTTCAAACATATCGACTGGTGGGAAAGTGGGCATGTCCGTTACATAGGTGGCGAGCCTCTATTCCTCCTCAAACCACACCGAATGAGCCTGCTCCGTTGAATGGACACTGAGCATTCGTCAGCAAGTGCTGCGGTGCGCGATGCGATGTGATGACAGCCAACGTTTTCCCTAATGGGAAACAATTACACACTCAGTGGCCTCCTCGGTGACTTCTGATGAGAGACATTCAGCGTGGAAGCGGCCACGTAATCATGTGTGCGTAATGCGCTAATGCTGCATATTGCTCAGTGTGTCGGGGTGGTGTGGCGCCGGCAGAGCTCGAGCTGGCTTTAACCTCTGAGAGTTGACTGGCCTCACTGTTGAATTTGGAGTCCTGTACCGTGGAATACACAGCGCGTGTATACATGATGGATGATCGGGGTCAGATTTTTAAAGGGATGGTTCCCCTTTTACAGAAGCCAATCTCATTTATCCTGAACTGGAAGTTATTTATTTTTTTATTTAAGTCATTTCAGTCCATCCGAAATGTACTTGCACCAGTGTTTTGACTTTTGAGATTTTGGAAACAGAGCAGTGCCAATAGATGTCAATGGGGTCTTGAAGCATCTCCATGAAAAAAATCATATTTATTTAGTAGGATGGAAGAGTCACAGTAATACCAGCCTAATTATTGTTGAAATATATACTGTAAGAGGGTCACAGTATAACCATATTTCAGCCTAATTACCATTAAAACGGTGTGGTCACAGTCACTTGTTACCCTAATTACTGTTGAAATAGATAGGATGGTAAGGTCAAAGTATAGCCACTTATCGGCCTAATTATTGTTTAAACCTGCAGTATGGAACTTTTTCATGAAAAAAGATTGCTTCTTTTGTAATCCAATTTTTGTCTTCTGAATGTGATGTTGGGAATGTTTGGAGCCTGTTTGGAATGAAGCTGTGATGTGTGGGAATGTTTTACAGCCAGGAATGCCACAGAAGATTAGAGGCAGCAGGTGTGATGATGCACACTATAGGAAATTAATCATAGCCTACGCTTTATTGTTCTCTGTGAGGCAGATCTATTTTACATAAATTCAACTCACTATTATAACGACCAGTAAATCCTTGTACATGCCATTTGGTATTACTACTTTTCTATGAATACTAGACTATTAAAGTTGCCTTTTAGATCTCTCCTAACATGACTCACCAAGCCTCCAGGTTCCTTACCCACCGTGGAGATTTGAAATGGATTTGTTTTCAAACATTCCAAGTTGGCATATATTGTGTATTTCCTGTATCCTGCTTTGCATGTTCATGGCTTAGCTTAGAATGGTGTAGTGGTAGTTGAAAGGTGGTCTACCATTAAAGGGAGGTGGTGTGACCTCCAGGCCTGTCTCCCTGATCTGCTATAAATCCATATGGTGGCGCTAGAGGAAAGGTAACGGGATCAGCAAAATCAGCAGGTTTCCCCCTCTAGGGGTCATGAATATTCACAGCAAATGTTGACTCTATGCCTAATGGTAATACATTTGAAATTGGAAAGTTTGGCCTGATGGGGCGCTAGAGGAAAGGTCATGGGGTCACCAAAATCAGTGCAAAATCAGTTCTTCCTCTTGGAATCATGAATATGCACAGCAAATTATATGACAATCCAGCCATTACTTTTACTACCATTACCATTACTAGCTCGGCCATTTCTTTTTGAGATATGGTGAGAACAGAAACACACACACACACACACCACACACACACACACACACACACACACACACACACACACACACACACACACACACACACACGGGGGCTAAAAGATAACCTCCTCCATGGCAGAGGTAACAAAGCATAGTTATTATATTAACTTGAATACACTAAGAAACATGACAAATTTCCGTGCATTGTCAGATGAATAAAAAAACAAAACAAAATAACTGTGCTCTTGAGTTGAATTGACATAGCTTACTTTGTTCAACAAGTTAAAGGGGATTCCCACTCTGGGTCTCTTGTAAAAAAGTTGTTTTACTACAGAGAAAATGAGCTCACTGCCAGCTCTGTCAGGCCAGAAAAATAGCCCTCAAGTATTATGTATGCTCGAGCTTCCGGCTGCACAAAGGTCGACATGACGAAAACGATTGGGCATCAGATAATGACATAACGATAACGATAATGTTGACACTCCTACCAAACACACAGTAGGAGTGGATGGGATGAGCATTTACTTCTGGATACTCTGATACCTGGAGAGAGAGAGTGGGAAGCTGATTGAGAGAGATGAACGAAGTATCAGGAAATTTAAATTACCCACCCATTGTAATTTATCAAAATTGACTGAGTGTGGAGTTAAGCGTCATTATGACGTCTGGGTCTACCAAATTAGCACCTTCCGTGGCTAACGTTTCTAAGCAGAGATCACTTTTGGCCAGCCACATATACGTAGATAATTAATCAGTCTGGTACATGAGTTTAATGTTGTTTTGCGGTGGAATTCCCCTTTAAGGAAATTGTTCTTTTGAAGATTTACAGTGCCCTCAGTTCATGTTGACATGTTAATGTTGATTTTATTTCACCATAGTCTGCAAAAGGCCATGGCTTTGAATTGCCCCAGAGGTGATGTTAAGACAGTCTTTCTTGCTTTTTGTGTGCCTTTCTTTCCCTATATTCTGATCTTATCTACTCAAAATCCACTTTGTTTTGACAATAACAAATGCCTCTACGTTTTTGCAGCCTCAGCGTCTAAGAATTGGAAATAAATAATTCCTTGAAAGAAATATTCATCTTCGTTCTCTATTGTGTTGGAGCGATAGGAATAGTGAAAGGTGCAAAAACAAGCCTGTGTTGCTATCTGCCATCTCAGCTCTGGACCAAAACAACTTGCAGAGTTTGTCTTGTTTGTCCTATTCAATAGAAATGGTTTAGCAACTGAATATTTGCTTCAAGCCATTTGCTTTTTTGAAGCACGTCTCTCACAAATTCACACTCTTTCAGTAAAACATTTCAAGGACAATGTCATACATGGAGATGTGACCTCACTGATTAAGAAATTAATACTCTAAGTCTGTGATGGCTTTTATCATGTGCTTATGTAAACTCATATGCCCTCATGTGGTTCTGACAGGAGTTTACCTAATTCTCAAAAACAAAACTTTTATGATCAACAAAAATACTGTAGCAAACTTATTATTTAGTAACTTAGGTCTGTAGATTAGATTCGATTCAAATATGAGTTCTATGGGTTATGTACAGGTATATAAATAAGTATATAAAAAGGGATTGTATGCAGGTATATTCAGACAGATGTGGATAAACATGTATTTGGGGCGACAGTGGCTCAGGAGGTAGAGCCGTCTTCTGGTAATCTGAAGGTTCCCAGTTCGATCCCCGGCTCCTCCTGGCAGCGTGTCGAAGTGTCCTTGAGCAAGACACTTAACCCCTAACTGCTCCCGACGAGCAGGTTGGCACCTTGCATGGTTGCCTCTGCTGTCGGTGTGTGAATGTGTGAGTGAATGGGTGAGTGTGAGGCATAAGTTGTTAAGTGCTTTGGATAAAAGCGCAATATAAATGCAGTCCATTTACCATTTATATATGGTATGTATATATACATATACATGTATACATATACAGGAAGTTGGCAAGTATAGGTCGAGAAGAGTTCAAGGTTCGTACAGTATGGTACAGAGCCTAGGGTAAAGGCAATACAGTTCAGAGTTTTGTTGTAGTACTTGTTGTAGCACTTGAGTCTGTAGTACTTGAGTCTGGTCTTTGTCTTGTGTCCTCATTTGGTTTCACCCACCGTTGAATGTTGACTCATCTTCATTTTCATTCCAATCTAAGAATTAAAAAAAAAAGCACAACATTTGGTACATTTTTCTCAATATGCTCTGTAATAGAATGATTGCCTTCATTCATTCTATGAAGCACTCTTCGTTTTGGCCCCGACAATGGAATGCTGTGCATCTTTTGAAAATTCTTCGATATGACATGTACACTGTATATTGCCACTTAAGGTTTTGGTCTTGAATAAGACTCGATTTGTATGGGACTCAGTCTTAACCCCTTTTGAACTTGACTCAAACTCGACTGGACATGGTCTTGACCTTGTCTTGGACTCAACGAAGGTGATCTTGACTACAGTCCTGGTAGTAACAACTTTATTATTTAGTACTGGCTTCAACCAAAAGACAATTCTTAGTCGACTAGCACTCCTAGGATTTCATGGAGTAATCAACTTCAGATGAAATTACAAATCTGTAAGATTGATTTTCCCTCATTATGGTGCTGCAAATGAATGCACTGTCCACTTTGCATTAAGTGCTTACCAAAGAACAATGTACATTTTCCAAATAATGTTGTGAAGCCAGGGGTGTGCTTATGAATTTTCAGGATGTAACTTGAGAAAAGAGAAATGGGTACACAAAAAAAGGTATTAATCAATAACATCCTATAGATCAGTTATCTAAGTGGCCAAACGTGGGGTTAACCAACATGTTACAGGACATGTCGACCTGTAAATCCCACCTTCCAGTCATGAATATTTAGGAGATAAGTAGAATGAGGAGATTCTTTGTAAGTCCAAGTAGACCTCACATCAACCTCGCTCACATCTCCATCTTTTGTCCCTCGATTGGAAATGTTGTCAGTCATGATTTGATCTTGGCCCTTAGTACTGTACACAGAGGCTAAAAGTTTGACCTTGATCTGTGCTGTCAATCTTTTAGGGGGGAGAAATCTATAACCTTGGCTGACTGTCAACCTATCCACCAAGTTTGAGCCAAATCGGGTAAGAAGTTATCAGACAGACAGACAGACAGACACACACACACACACACACACACACACACACACACACACACACACACACACGTGATTACAATACCCTCTTGCACTTTGCGGCGAGGTGTAATTAACAGTGGTGAAAGAGCTGAGAAAGTCCTTTAGTAAGTGAAAGTAGAAACACAGTGTAGAATGGTACTCTGGCAACTGTACAACGGCGTCCATGCAAAATTACTTAAGTAAAAGTCTAAAAATATTCCATTTTGAATGTCCTTAAATGAAAATTCTGTCATTATCTACTCACCCTCATGTCAGTTGAATCTCTGTTTCAGTGTGTGTGCCCTCGTAACACACAGTTAGCTAGTGCAGCATAAAATGACCATCAAACTTCTCCAGATGGCTCATGCAGCATTATCCAAGTGTCCTGTAGTCAAAAGACTGCACTTTGAGTCCAAAAGACGGATATGTTCCATCAGTAAGAAGCCCAGCATGTCCTCACTGAAATCCTGACCCAGGAAGAGAATGAGAGCGGTGTAGACTCACGCTACCAAATTACGTAGCGGTGGCCTAAAGGTCGCCGGTTCAATTCCCCAGACCGGCAGGAAACTCTGGGCAGGAAAGTGAATGAATAACGCTCTCCTGTCCCTCAACACTAACCGCTGAACACTAGCCCTTGAGCAAGGTACTTAACCCCCAACTGCTCCAGTGGAGCTGCTCAGTGGCCAAGTGTCAGACTGTGGTTGTACTTGGCAGCTCCCAGGTGTGAAAGTATGTAACTGTGTGAGTGTGAAGCAGGACGTTGCTGGAAAAGAACATCCATGCTCAGCGAACCTACCCTGGGCAAATAAAGGTAATAAAGGTAGGATTTCAGTACAGTACCATATTTGAGTAAAAGTACTCTGTTACTTTCCACCCTTGCAAATGAGTGACAGTGACTGAATTTGCAATTGGTAAATCATCGGTATATCACATACCCCCATACATCAATAGACACACCTTGCTAAACTCTCAGCTGCTCTTTCCTCCTCCCTACAACATGAGGCTTGTACAGTTTATCATGCTGACGGTTTATCTAAGTGTGGGAGAGAAGCCTCTGTGCTGCGGGGTGAGATTGCTTTTACTTGTGGGGCACCAACAGAGCAAAACAATGTGGCGCGTGATAAAAAATTGCCTCATAACTCTTACATTGTGTGTCTGGCATCATTATGAGGCACAATAGCCTCTGGAGGCCCGGCTGGCTTTTATTGGCGCGCCTCCTGCAGTAGCGAGGTCTCATCCATTAAACAAATCAGGGCGTTATATATTAGATTAGCCGTTCACCAGGCACTCGGGGAAGCCTGGGAACACAGGCCGGACCCTCGACTGATTCCCTCTTACGGTCCTCTGAGATAAATGATGTAATTGACAACATTAGGATGACTCTGTCAGAAGAGGCCTCTTAAAGTGGAATGTATAATGAAAATATGGCGTGCCGCTAAATAGCATTTTCAGTATTAAAAATGATAAACGGTCGCCATTTGGGACGCTTTTAAACCAAGGCTCCTCCACGTAGCTTGCTGCCAAATCTAATTAAAAAAATATATATGTTTCTTAATCAATTTAGCATTGTCAGAGATATTAAAAGCTCATTGCACGGCTGAGGCATATTTAATAAAGTGGCTAAGTGACAGGATGCCAATGTCACACTGAGAGGCAGGAAACTAGCTGGTGGCAGCTGGGATCGCCCCCCCCACTGGCTCTCTCTCGCTGGGCCTGTGACCCCTGAGTTGATGAAGGCACTCCCCCCGCTGGCAAGGGGTCAGTACTGCAGCAGAGGTGGAAGAGGAAGCGCAAAGTTCAGTGCATTATTCATTCTGCAGCCAAGCGGCAAAAACAACAGACCCCTTTGACTTTCTTCAAAGTGAAAACTGCCAGCTTCCCATTTTGCAAAGTCTCCGGAACTTTTTCAAGGAAGTTCACTTTCAAGATCAAGATCAGCGAGGAAAAAGGTTGCTGGAGGGACGTACACAAGAGACAATTAGAGAGGGGGAGGCCTGTGTGTTGAGAATGTCAAAAGTTACACCAAATATTTTTATTTATTTATACATCTATGATGTGTTTTTGCCATGTTCAACACATTCTTAAGTGTGTTTAGGGACTACACAACCTGTGTCATTTAAACAAATTTCCTCTTAGCAGAAGTGGAAAGTAGCTAATTACAAATAAATACTACTACTACTACTACTACTACTACCACTACTACTACTACTACTACTACTACGACTACTACGACTACTACTACTACTACTACTACTACTACTACTACTTCTACTTCTACTACTACTAATTCTATTACTACTACTAGTACTAATTCTAATACTATTGCTCCTATTACTACTACTATTACTACTACTACTACTACTAACACTGTT
>OMKL01016621.1:1881-15000 GCA_900302295.1 Parasudis fraserbrunneri
GCACGCCTCTCAAGCCCAGCTCGCTCCGAGACCAGCGACGACCTACTTTGTTCTTGCCAGAGACCCTCCACTGTTTCCCAGAAGCCCCTCCTTCGGGGTAACAAGTCAGTTGCTAATTGCCTTCAGCAGCCGGCTCCACCTAGCTGGGCCAGACTCTTCATAGGGCTGTTTGTGCACCTCAAGAGAAAGCAGCGTGATGGAAACCCAATCCCTGTGTGAACAGTTAGCGACGTGCCGAGATGAACCCTTTTAGAAAATGACAATAAAAGCAGAGAGGCCCTTGCACTTTGTCTCTCTCGCCCTTTCTCTCTCTTCACTCTCACTCTCTCACCGGCTCCCACCATCTCTAAGCTCTCCCATCCCTCACGCTTTTCTGCCCAGGCCACATGCCCCAAACCGACCACTCGCTCTCTTGCTCGCTCGCTCGCTGCCATATAAGGCACCAGTTCGAGACTCGGCCGCGGAGAGACCCACCATAGCATGTGATGCTGCAGAGATAATTCCTAATACCAATGTGTAAGATGGGTAGAGAGAGAGAGAGAGGGGTCTGACTCTGAAATCTGATACCGTATATCATAACAGGGCCTCACTTCCCCCTGCCCCTCTTCCCAAACGATTCCTCCAGATTAGAATCCCAAGCCCACTGTCATGAATCATTCCTCCACATGCACAAGACCCACTTTGAAGTTTAATTTGGCAGACGCCTCAACACCAAGTACCAAAAGGTCTCTATTACACCGCTGCACATATTCCAAACAAAACCAGGGTTTTATATAGTCACTCTAGAGCTTTATTTTAACTTTATAGTCTCTCTCGATCATGTCAGTGATGCCTTGAGGCTTAAAAGGAGAGGTACTGTAATGTGTTATTATAGCAAGCATATGTTCATATATCATGAAATGTAAGATTTGCCCGTAAGTCACGTTGCTCATGAATACATAAAATTAAGAGGTCCAGAAGGCAGAGGAATAACATGGTGAATATAATGGTGAGTTGTGTTTATTATGTTTCATTTGAATTATCTACTGGTGCCTCCGTGTGCGTGTGCCAGCTAAGTGCACAAAGAGGGTAATGTTACAGTATCACTTCTAAGTATCTACACCATTCATTTTTTCCCCCACATTGGTCAAACCATGATTGTGCAGACTAAGGTAAAAGTTTTAGCCATAGGTATGAATATATAGTAAGGATGAAGGTAGGGAGGGGATGGGGAGGGGGGTCTTGAGGCGGGATACAAGGTCAACAGTTAATGCCACATAGAACGTTTGAAAGCTGGGGCCCTGAACATTCATTTGAGATGCAGCTTAGCACTGTGTCAATTGCTTTTAGTCATAAATATGTAAGAATCATAGTGTATTGATTTGCGCCTTTTCAAATTTTGAAAGTTTAGATTGTATAATGGCTTGGGACATTATTAAGGTGGCCCATCTAACTGGGTTAACTGTCCCTTAATGAAATGATTATCCGTTTTAACGCCTCAAGCAAATAAGAATCTAGCATGGGCAGGACGTAGGTGCAAGGATGATACTCTGTACAGTATATGTCATTATGACAACTCTGCACAGTATATGTCATTATGACAACTCTGCACAATATATGTCATTATGTGAAACACCAACCGGTTCCGTGGTTAACTCAGAAGTAGAAAAACCTCACTAAAACAATACATGTACTGTATGTTGGAGTTGTGGCAAAGCTTACACAGACGAAGCATAGGAAGCATAGCAAGGAAGCGAAATCTCTTTGTAGGCAATGGGAATGTCTCTAAACCTCAATCACCATTCACAGCCAATTGAAAATTTTACTGCTGGAATCGAGCAGCCTGTATACAAACTGTAGAGGTGAAAAGTCTCCAGGGCCTGTACGGCATTCATCAAGCATCTCAAAGTTGGAGTGCTGATCTGACACCAGTCATAGCGAGGTGTATATGGTCTTGTGACCTGAGCAGTCTGATCCCAGGTCGGTACTTTGATTGATAAATATGAGCCCTGGTGTCAAATCAGCTGTATGATTTGGGTCTGGTGTCGGCCTAATGAAATATAGATTGCCCACGTATTACTTCATCACTGGTAATTTCTCAAACCAACACACGTTTTTATCCCGTAATCTCACACTGTGGTAGGACAGTGTATTATAATACAGGTTTTACCAAGCACATTCAACTTGTATGTATGCTGCTTTAGTTACATATGTAGAACCATAATTGTTTACATGGATAGCATGTATTTTATAACTGATAACCTTTTCCCTTTCGACCAAACTCAAGCACAGGTGTAGCATGTGCGATTCTAGCTTTCTTTCTTTCCTTCCCCTGTATTTTGATATTATCAAATTATGTTTCTATCGATGTATAATCTCCAATGGAGTTAACAGAATGGTTCGCCACTTACTCCAGCTTGTAAGTCTTTAGGAAAGTGCTTCCTCCAGTTCAGGTATGTTGTCTTCAATGTTGCTGCAAGCTGCCTACTTACCTACCTGCTCTTAAGGCTTAACAACCTAGCTAAGTACAAACGAGTAGTGCGGCAGCAATAATCTTCATGCCTCAAGGAGAGAGATTTACAAGCTGCAATTTTGGTGTCTGACCCAGACATTAGATTTTGAAAGCACTGTAGTGCAGCCAAAAAAATAGCTTTATGATGACAGACTTTTTGCAGATCAGCTTAATTCATTGCCCCCCCCCCCCATTCCTGATAATATTGACAAGACCTGTTAGTGCATAAAATCGTACAAACTGTATCACTTCAGTTTCATGCAACAAGTGCGTCAGAAGTTCAGATTCAGCTGAGGAATGATGACAGGTCTGATTTGCACTTGTTGAAACCAGATGTTGCCGTTTACAGGTAGTTTGACTCATGCCTGGTATGTCCAACCGAAGCTGTTCCCAGGGTTTCTCCTCTGCCACAGAATGACCCTGTCTTAGCCTTCAGCTGGCAGCCCCATTCTCTTCATCGAGATTCCCCCAGGGAATCTTATCTCTTGGTAAGTGGCTGAAGATCAACAGGCCGGTTGACTCAGCCCCTCCGTTATCTGGGCACATTATGCTCACCACTTTACACTCGGGCCAGGAGATCTGCAGCGTGCATCCAGAATAGTGGTGTGTGCTCTGGAGATCCACGTGGCTTATGGGGATTATCGGTATCGCCCACAATGCCTTTTGTGTCCCTTTGAAGTCTCTTGGATGCATGGAGGTGTGTGTGTGTGTGTGTGTGTGTGGTGCCAAGCTGAGGGGCCTCATCCAGCAAGATCCTGTGTGACTGACTGCTCCCTGAATCATCTCTGCCCGTTTGGTGATGCGCTCCCCTTTGAACATTCCGACGGCGCATCACGGAGAACGCCGGAAGCATTCTTCCGATGCAGGGGAACCTGACCGCGTACGTGATAGCGCCGAACATTAGAATGCCAACCAGAGGAGTAATTTGCTATGCTCAAGCATGGGAAGCCACGAGCACTGCAATTGGACAAAGTGGATGTAAAGATTGCAATTGGACCAATTAGGTTGTTAGAAAACGAGGAGGTCTGACGGTTGTGAAAGAAAAAGGCTGGTTCTTTGGGCTCCCGCCACCCGTCTGTGTTGGATGGGTCGTCAGGGGCAACATCTGCTCTGCAGGCCCATGACCTCAGCGCAGGACGGAATGCCTCCGCCCTGTCCACACTCCTCTCGGCTTGCAGTCATGGCAGCTCATAGCTAGCCAGTTGGGCGTGTGTTATCCGTACCCTTTACGGTTCGTGCTTTCCCAGAGGGGAAGTACATATGTGTTGATTTTGCTCAAAATGGATGCTTTGGTTTGGGACCCCTTGCTGTAGTCTGGCCTACATTCACATAGTTGCCTGTGAGGCCGAGTTTCTCTGTTTGTTTTCAACATATAGTGCTTTGATGGGTTTTTATCTCCACTGATTTCACTCCTGTAGAGGGTGGTAGTAATTACCTGGGGATTCTTTTCTCTGTGATGTGCATGAATGGTGTACTTTAATTGAGACTTCTCAATTGCATCAGCATGGGATATCAAGGGATGGTACGTGATTTCCCGTCATGGTTCTGCTTTAACCAAGCCATGGTTTGTCAGAATTTTGTTCATTGAGGCTAAAGAGGTGAAGTATAAAAATAAAAAAAAAGCTGCACTCGCTGTCACAGAAAAACATCTATATTTGGACTCGAGGAAACCACACAGTAAGAGCCTCCATCTGCACTAGAGCTTGGTTTATCAACAGCTGTCCCCAGTTTAGACTTCCACTCAAAAAGGGTTGCTTTCCTACCTACCAGTGGTATGTACAAGGGGAGTGTTTGTTTTAAAAGGGTTATAATAGTTGGTTTGTGGAGTGGGGAGGGAGAAAAGGAAAGTTGAATATGGTTGAGGTCAGCGGATATATAGTGATCGGAAAGAGGTCGTTTTTATGACTAATATCTGTGCAACAATAATTTTTTGGGGTCTAAAGTGCTTCTATTTGCAGATATCAATACACACAGTTTAAAGGTCCCATATTGTAGAAAGGGAGATTTCCATTTCTTTTCTGATTATAAAGCAGGTCTAGATGCTATATAAATACTGTGAAAGTATCAAAACGCTCAGTCCGCAGAGAAATGTACACAGCCCGTTTTCAGAAACTGCCTTTAATTCGAGCTGTTTGGACTTCCATAAGTTCATAATGTCAGAACGGTAGGCTTGCTCCTCTCCTCGCCCTTGACTCGTTTTCCACCAAACGGTTCACTAAAATATGTTTCTGGCATATTAGGTGAGTAATAGGATATGCAATTGCTGGATCTTAACTCATATTTGACAGTTTGATCTGAATTTCGTTCAATCGATTGAGCCAGGCGCGCCGGAGTTCATGCACAGTTCTGGAGCGCAGCGTTGGGATGCGTTACAGACAGAAACTGCCCGTCGAGAACAGGACTGAAACAGAGGGGTATAGAGGCATGCTAGAATGCATAATCTGAGTGGTATTTTCAGCAAAAAATTTCAAAGACATGTTTTGGGGACCTCAGACCTATATTAACTTGTTGAAGAAGAGTATATGGGACCTTTAAACATTTTTCCAACAGGAATTGGGAGACAAGACAAATATTGTGTATATACAGTATATTACGTAATGCTAATGCTGAATGATAAGGATGCACCGATAATGACACTGATTGCTGATATTGAGCTGATGCCAGGCTGTAATAGTGTGTCAGTATCGCAGAATCTCCCCAATACTAAAATCTGATACCAAGACCCATGTGTTACATATCAGAAATCTAAGCAAACTTGATTTTCCGCCCCTTCACTGAAGACATAGGACTCACAATCTGTATCAACAGTGTAAAAAGTGGTCATCAGTTCATGCCCACTTAGTGACTTGTCTTTTTACGGTGCATTATACCGTAGTAAAGGATCAAACGTTTCTGTCTCTGTTTACAAGTTACCACATGACACTAACGAAAAGGCACCTTGCACACCCGAGCCTCAGTGACACGGATTAGTGGCATTCTAAAAAATACTCCCAAAGATTCCAGATAAGCATCGTCATGTCGTGCTGGCATGCTGTGTTTACCGTGTTATCCACTGTGCTCTTGTGTCTTAGCAGTCACCGAAGTGTGTGTGTGCAGCAGAGGAAGGCAAAATGCTGCTTGCCTGTAAAATGCTACGACCATGTTGATACTCATGAGCTGAAATAGTGGTGCTACTTAGGGTCGGCAAAGTGAAATAGTAATATCAAGACTAGTTGAGCCTAGTATCCACAGCTCAGTGTCCCCCTTGCACTCCCAACTGAATGCGTCATGTCCCCATGTATTTAACCTGAGTCGTAGTGTCGTACACTGCTTTTTGACAGGGGAGCAAGATTAGGCAGCCCTGGGTGCATATACTGTACATCTCAGTATTGTGACTCAGTCAGTCAGTCAGTCAGTCAGTCACTCACTCACTCACTCACAATTAGTAATTGCAATTATTGCATTTAACCTGATAAACAGTAGAATATAAATGAAACCCTATTACGTTCTGTGGCCCTTTTCTCTCCCAAACTGATCTGGCAAAACCCAGTCTTGGGTTTGAAATGAATGCAGGTCAGCAGAGGAAGAATCAACCATGAAGCCAGTTGTCCCATGTATCACTTCCTGTTTTCCTTTCCCAGGACGAGAGCTGCTCCAAGACAAGTGTCTGAATGGGTTACCGTGATGGTAACCATGGCACTGTGAAAGGGGTCCTGTCCTGCCTCCTGGGCCTGTGCCCCGCTCCAACCAGCCCCTCTGTGACTGACCAATGACAGGGGCCGTTAGCACCCCTCTTACCCAGAACCAGCCAATCACAGCTGATGTGGAATGTTTGGTCCTTGCCAAAATGTAGCCCACTCACTGGTTTTATCTGGCCACAGCAAATGTCAATGTAGGCCCCTGCAGAGGGATTGGGATTTGCCAGGGGGATGCGCTCACTCTCAAGATGTGTGCACCACTGTGGAATGTGTGTGTGTGTGTGTGTGTGTGTGTGTGTGTGTGTCCGTGCGTGCACATGCACACATGCATGTGTATGTGTGTGCATGCATTATGTGTTTAAGAGTCTCTTGGCAAGGCTGGTTGCTGCAGAGCACACAGATGTTTCTTTCAGAGGCGGGTATCAGTGGAGAGGAGCTGAGAAAAGGAACGGAGCCAAGTGCACGTCCTTGAGGCACATTGAGTGTGAGTGGCGCCTCATTGTCCCATAAATGAGATTACGGCATTTACTCGCCCCCTGCTCTCTTCCGCGAGTGCAACCACAATAAATAAAAAGAGGGGGGTGTTTTTTTTTCGCTCTGCAAAAAAAAGAGAAAAAAAAGACACTTTCGTTAAGTTGATAGAAAATGACGTACTCCCGCATACAGAGTTTATACTGGCCACAGCATTGGATGAAAGGGAAACTTTCAGAGCTCTCGCAGTTCCGGTTTGTCTTGCTTGAACTATTGCCGATAATGTTTTCTTTTTATATACTAGCTTAAAGCCTTACTGAGTGCATGGTGAAGCAGGCTTACAGCACTATACAAGTCTCAAGTGATAATCACAGCATGAAAGTGTGTAGAAAGTGTCACTCACAGGTCTCAGACAGCAGTTGACTTCACTTTGAAGTCACAACGTTTAACACCAGCAGCGGTCGAGTTGAGGGGAAGGTCATTTGGTGGATTTAATATGTACACGTGGCCTATTGACTGCGGTCCGCATTGACCTCATGCATTGTCTTTTGGCACATGTTCTCTCCAGTCAAATGGGAGTGCTGGCACACACATGGGATAGTGTTGTTCTATTTGTTTAGCAGCTGTCCCAATGACATACTATGGTCACATATGTGACAAAGATCCTCACGCCAAACAAAGCCAAGCTTGTAGCCTGCGTTTTCAAAATGGCATCCAAGCTGGTATGATGTATTCATTCTCAGATTGATATTGTTTTACAGTGCTCCTTTTAAGGGTGAGTGAATTGTTGAATGTTGTCCGTTACTGGCCCCCAATCCCAGTGTTCTCAAACAAATGAAATGTAGCTGAAAACATTCCTTTTGTCATGTTTTCCTTGGTAGTACACCAGATCCGTCAAATTGAATTTTTCAAAGGGAGCCAGCAGGCCGCTCGTTTACAGCCCATTAAATCCCCTACATTAGTGTCACTTCTCATACTCAGAAGCGATGCGAGCACTAACAAACGGCAGCGTCTGATGTCTGGGGTCGACTTGTTGCTGTTTAACGTCCCGGGGCTTCGTGTGCGTATGTAAAGCCTGTGGACCAGCCCGACCTCGAGACAGACTTCTGCCGGGTAACCCCCGAGCGACGTGAGATGAGATCCCACGGTGCCGGTGGGCCTGACCGAAAACCATCCCCTCCTGACCTCTGACGCCGATCCCTCACCACCTTCTCCCATCCCCGGTCTCGTCTGTCTCGTCGGTGCCTGGCTTCCATCCCCCGATGAGCCTCCGCGGGGGAAGCGTGGGAGCATCTGATGGCACACCTGGTTTTGTCTTCGGGAGAGTTTAGGTACCGGAACACCACGAGATCGGTGCAGTTTGCGAGCGACGAGTTCATTGCTAATGGGTAACCGAAGGGCCGTTTTGAACATGAGACAAAGTATCAATGATGATACATTGTATGTGGCTTTTAGAACAACGCTATTCCTTTTCCATGTCACACAAGCATCATTCGTAGACCCCTCTCTTATATGGCATGTCTTCATTTCATCTGACGTACCACATGTACCCATGTACCCACCATTTTACAGTACCCATGTTCCATCAATGGGAACGTTTGGTTAAGGGGTGCGACGCTAAGTCTTTGCCAATATACCACACCGTTTGATTCTCTTATACAACATGTTCCCACAGTGTTCTTAATGGCAACCCTATCAGTGTTTAACCAATGTGAGAGACCCAAAAAAAAAGGGAGTTAATTTCAGGAATGCAAAAGTCAGTCACGTCAACAAGACCATTACACATCAATGGCTTTCTCGACAGCAGTAATACTCATTAGTGAGAAAATTGAATTGTTCCTCCATAGTCCTCGTCCATCCAGAAAGTCCTTTTCCCAGAAAGCTGACTCTCTCTCTCTCTCTCTCTCTCTCTCTCTCTCCCTCTCTCTCTCTCCCTCTCTCTCTCTCCCCTCCTTGTGAATATCTCTGAGAGCTTGATTAAGTCATTAGGTAGCCAGGGCGACGGCCTGTCACAAGGCCCTCACTGTCCAGGAGGCCCACAGACTAGGGATAACTTGATTTGCCTCTCTCTAACCAACGCTTCTCTCTCTCTCTCTCTCTCCCTCTTTCTCTCCCTCTCTCTCTATGTATCTCTCTCGCTCTCTCTCTCTCTCTCTCTCGTATAAAATGCAGACTGTTAAATGAAGTGAATAAAGGGAATGTATTGTCTGACTTTCAGTGGGCAGGCATCAGTGTCTTTCCTCTTGATTCTACCCATCCCCAGCAGGGAAGTCAAGTTTAGTTTAAGTGCTCTAAGACTCACACAGGAGTGTTGTAAATTATTATGATGATTATTATTATTATTATTATTATTATTATTATTGTTATTATTATTATTATTATTATTGTTGTTGTTGTTGTTGTTGTTGTTGTTATTATTATTATTACTGTTGCTCTTCTAAGAGATTGATTTGTCTGAAAGCCAAAGGAAACAACAGGGCCCTTTTCACACATTAAGTGTGATTTTTAGATGGGAAAATAAGCTTCAGGAACTTTCTTTAACCCATCGTAAACCTTTTATAGCCACAAAATACAGCAAATACAAGAACTCATATCTACCTGTTGTCACCTGTTGTTACAGTAGTTGTTACAGAGCTTTTTTTTTTGGTGATGGGGCTACCAATTATTTTACATTTGGATCACTGATTGGATCTTTAATGACCTTGAGGTGATGGATAAGGATTGGGCCTTTAAAGCCCCAATCAGTGCTTTTTTGGAGCATATCAATATGGGGTATATTCTCATACATTCTTGAAGACTTTGCTCTGTAGATGGAAAATATGCTATTTGTAACTTTCTTGAACCATTGTTAATTGGAATATAGATCTGTTTCATTCCATTGTTTACAAACATTACCAACATGAATGCAGCAAATACCATTATAAGCTCATATTTACCTGTTTGGTGTTAGCCTTTGTATCAAGAACTCAGTCAATCCACTAGAGTATGAAAACGTGTCTCCATTCTTACTTCTTCATTCTTGGTGGTGGGGCTACCAATTTGTTTACATTTGGATCACTGATTGGATCTTTAATGACCTTGAGGTGATGTTTTGTTATAGGAAGCGATCACGGTAATATCAGGCGGTTTTTATTGTTATTGACTCCTTCGTGGCGTTTTTTTACCTTGTGTCTTCCCAGGCGGAATTCCATGAGATCAACCTGGCGTCCTACGTGAACTCCGGCTGTATGGTTGACATGCAGGTCACCAGGGGCGGAACCAAAGTGGTCAGGTGAGTTGTCCGAGGCGATCGAAGGAAAGCGCGAGTCCCTCGCTGACTCCGCTCTGACGCATGTACCCACGCAATCCGCGCTCTGCCTCAGTGCATCCGCACAAAGACTCCAGTTCTTCCCTCTCAGTCGCCATTGAGAAGGACTGTGTGTGTGTGTGTGTGTGTGTGTGTGTGTGTATATATATAACATTGCTTTGAGTCACAAAGATCAAGGTTATAAAAGATTGTGCCAGTGGGGAAAACTAAAAGAGGACTGCTATTACTGTCACGCTTACCCATATTCAACCTAGCTTGAAAATGTCTGAATAATACCATTGAAAAATAAATAAAAAAGCATCGAAAGGACCACAACCTTTTCACCCTCTTGTCCTCTGAGATTAAGCACTGGTTCTCGGGGGCCACACAGTGCCCTGCACAATGTCGCTCAGTGTTTCATTAAATGCTTGTTCACTTCACAGAAACACAATGAGCTCTCGTTACAAACATCTAGGAGTTGGAACAGGAGGGGACCGTGACATCACCGGGAGCCAGTGTTGGTGGTGGGGTGTAGCATATGCACAGTGAGAATTTGAGTACTCTTTTCACAGTCTCGCACAGACAAGAATTCACACACTCGTATCTAATAAACACCCACAATTTCAGTTCCCTGTGACAATATTGTCCTCTCCTGTGTGTTTCCTCCTCGCTTCATGCTGGGCTTCTGCCCCATGATTGGTTGATTAGATCAGCTAATACAACGCACGCTGTCAAGCGTCCTCAGCCTGTTTCACAGCACTCTCGGGGAATAACCAACCAATGTCGCCGTTGGCGTCGACGTCTTATGTATCCACATAATCTCATACAATAACGTTGTTGGGAGCAGCATTTGCACAGGAAACGTCCGGACCGTGCCGTGCAGTTTGAAATCAGGCGAGGGCAATTATTAAGGGTGGCTAGACCGGTAATAGGGCACAGATTACACGGCAACTGTTTGTCTGAAATGACACTGAGCTTACTGTGTTGGGTCGAATATTATCGTGATATGTTTGTATAGGTGGAGTAGGTGAATTGGATGCAGATGGTGTGAGTGCTGTAGTAAAAGAGTTGAGGTTACAAACAGTGGCATTCGTTGTTGTTGTTGTTGTTGTTGTTGTTGTTGTTGTTGTTGTTGTTGTTTTCTCCTTGCTTGACTGCATCATACAGTAGGTTATAGTATTACACAGTTGCATGTCATCAGTGATTGGAATCTGAGGCCAGTATCTGCTAAGAAAAAAAAAGGAAACCTTGGCCTATAATGATTTCCTATCATAATAAAGTATTTTATCCTAAGAATAACTTTAAAAAAAAGCCTCCTTCTCTGACCAGCCTGTCTATACAATGAGACACATTCCCATAGATAAACACATAACGTAGGATGGAGAAAGTTTCCCAAGCACTGCAGATTAAGGGCATTATGTTTCATTACATATTTGTGTGTCTCTGTCTGTGTATGTGAGCATGGGAGGGTTCAAGTTGATTCACATGGCTCACACTGCTCTGTGTGTGTGTGTGTGTGTGTGTGTGTGTGTGTGTGTGTGTGTGTGTGTGTGTGTGTGTGTGTCTGTGTGCGTCCGTGCCTGCATGGCGTGCACGCTTGTGTTTGTGTGTGCCCCCGTGTTCACATATTCATAGCGAGTTCCTGGTCCATGCGCAGTGTTTTTTTTCATGCATAACGTGCTTTATAAATGCAGGCCGTGTTCCGTTCAGCTCTCTGACCCTTGACCCCTGTCCACGGGCGTGCTCCTTATACACATCCCCTCCACTGGCCCAACAAAGCAGCACACTTTCTCACAGTTCTGTGGTTTCAGGGTTGTTTATGCATGTGGATCTTTTTAGAAGTGCGTCTTTCGCTCTCTGTCCTGTTTGCTATGTGTCAAAAGTGAAAAAGTGTCATGTATTTCATCATCTCATCCTGACATGGGTCCACACATATGTAGTGAAATTCAGATACTGCAGATAAGAATTTTTTTTCGAAATTAGATGCGGTAAATTAGGAAAGTAGGATTTGAAAATTCTTTCGACGGTTATGTTACTTTTCCCCAGCTTTCAGATATCTAGACATGAGTTTGTGCCTGTTATTTCATGTAGCGTACATGTTCTGCTCCTCACATTTTGTGCTTACGTATGGGTTTTTTGCTGCTTTGCAAGTGTCCATAACGAGTAGTGAGTCTTTTTGGTCTCTCTGCTGTCTTGCCAAACCCTCCAGCCAGCTGCCTGACTTAAAGCAGGGCCGCTGGTTTGGCTAAGAGACGATTATAAGCAAGCCAAGCATGATTAGCCACAGCGTGCAGCATGCAGGTTTCTCTCCTTCATCATCCGCTCCGCAGTCCTCCTCCCGGGATTAATAAAGTTGAAATAAATCAGAAGTGATGATTACTGTCATGCAGGGTTGACGGATGGGATGTGCGGACCTGTTTGAAAAGCTGGTACTAAGGCTGTTTAATGCTACCTATGTCAGCTACCGTAGGTCTGCCCTCTCTTAGCTGATTAGTCGACTAATCTGACATTTAGCCTACTGTAAGTCTTAGTCGACTAAGGATTTTTTTTGTTGATCAGTAATCTTTTCCTCATGCCGAAGGAGTTGGTCATTACTAGAAACAATAAGCACATCCAACGATAAGCACATCCACCTTATTTTATGTAGCACTTACATTTTTGAAAAGCATTTGTTGCCCATTCCAAAAACATGTCATCAAAGTGAAACAAAAGATTATGGACTCACACATAATTTCCAACTCTCTGGGGATCACTAATCTAGCTGCACCCACTGGGAGCTGTGCTCCAGCTACGTCTATACTGTACATACCCACAGAGCTGTCTCTCAGAGAGCACACTGGGAGCTGGTGTTCCTGTCAAGGCTGAGTGCAGCTCAGTGCAGTGCCCCGGCCTTCCCTCACATTCCTCCCTGTCCCCAGACCTGCAGGCTCACAGATGGAACAGGGAGATTACATTAGCAGATCCTTGTCTCATTTTTTTTCTTTCTACCTTTCTCTTAATTTTCTGTCCCGTAAGTTACTGGCCCCAGACAGACAGGACCTCCGCCCCCTGTCAAATCCTAGGGCATGCATAGCAAGCAAGACACAGCTCTCCTGTTCCCTGTTACCTCAGGTGATGATTACCGCTCAGACCACACAGAGACATTCTGCACACACACAGACTCATGCATGCACACACACACACACAATCCTTAC
>OMKL01016629.1:1632-15522 GCA_900302295.1 Parasudis fraserbrunneri
TGTATCACACAACTGGAAATAATGGTTGTCAATGAAGACAGTAACATTGAGTCTGAAAACTGGAATACATTTTAGATTGGATTGGAATAGATTGGGGGGAAATATTAACTTTAGGCCTACATTCTATAGCAGGTATTGGTAAAGTACTCAATAAGTAACTGAAAGTAATCACATTACATTACTGAGTAAATGTAATCCAACAGATTATATTTTGAAGCAGGCTAATTAGAAATCTGTAACTGACTACACTATTGATCATAGAGTACTTAAAGCGAAAGTTCTGATTTTTTTTAATTTTAATTTTCTTTTTCTTTTTTTTTCTTTTTTAAACCTAACCCTATTTCTTACCTACTATGTTGATCAGTAGAGTCCTTTCTCAGACCAATACATGCTGTTCCTTGCTCATACTAGCTCTGGATAGTTGGCCACAAACCAATGCAAGGTCATTGGGGTCAAGCTCTTGTCTGTACAAGCTGACTGAGGCTAACTGAAATTTACTCCACAGTGCATACAAAGTAGATTTCAGTGAGCCTCAGTCATCTTACAGACAGGAGCTTGACCCCATTGACTTTGCATTGGTTTGTGGCCAACTAGCCCTTTAACTGATTTCAACGAAATAATGTCCATGTCGAAATTTCTGATTGCTATAAGAAATGATCAACTAAATAATCCTAATCTTTGCCAGATGTACAGCCTAAATATTTATTTTCAATTCATAAAACACTGCACACGCTATATCATCAGTATTTAAAGTGACAGTCCACTTTTTTAAGAGGCCTATCTGATATATCACAACATGGGAATACTTTGAGTCTATCCAAAAGCCCCTGCACCAGTGGTTTGGTTACAGAATCCTGTTGGGCAATTCTGCTATGTGTCAGTGGTTAAGCCCAAGGGGAACTATCATGTCTTCACAAGTGTGGATGTGTGTGTGTGTGTGTGTGTGTGTGTGTGTGTGTGTGTGTGTGTGTGTGTGTGTGTGTTTATAGGCTAGTGCTCTCTGAAGGGAAGGAAAGAGGGAAGGTCATGTGAGGACTGTGACCCCAGTGGGACTCTGTTAGAGAGACCAGGGCCAGAGAGCAGCCTGCACCAACACTTCATCAGCACACCTTTTGGCATAAAATTGGCACTTTTGGTGATCAGCAAATAGCAAAGGCAAATAATCTGGACCAATAGCACATTTTTATGTCTTTCACACTTATTTACAGGTATTTAACACAACAGTATATTCACATTTGATAGTGTTTCCACTACAGAAACACCGCTCAGCATGATGATAACATAAACCAGAAGATCAAAAGATGCCTACAAATTTATGATGATGGGTGCACTCCAATGCACTCCAATTGTGAACTAGTGGCTTAGTATTAGGCTATATTTAGTTCCAAATGAAGTTACTTAACTTTACCTCACCACCATTGTAGAGAAACAATGCAGCAGAAACATCATGGTATATTAAGATAATGACTTTTGATAATGAAATTTGTTCAAATTATTTATAATTATAATTTCTTTTTCTATTTTTCCAGTTATTGTGGCTCTTTTGAAATAATTGTTAAAGGACCGTACCAGTCTTTTTGACATGTGCGTTCCAAGTCATTCTTGCCTTGATATAAAAATGTGCTCTGAGTGATCTGGGCAGCTTCAGACAGGCAGCACACAGGGTCCGGTAACAAAAAAGCTTTAATCCAGAACATAATACAGCAGTCCTCATGTGCTGTATTTCCAATGTTTGATTCTTCTCTCTGACTGACGCAATATATCTTGGAACTAGCTAGCTAGATAGCCCCAGTGCGTAATACACTGGCTTCTTCAAGAAACAAAATAGTTCCAAGATATCGCGTCGGTCTGACAGAAGAATTGAGCACTGGAAAAACAAATGGACTGTTGTATTCTGTTATGGATGGTTAAAACTTTTGTTTGCATATTGTGGCTAGGGCTGGGCTATATGGTCAAAATATTATATCACAATATTTTCCTTATTTTTGATGGTATAACAATATTTGAATGTATTTGTTTTTTCCTGTGCAAATTACAGTAATCTTTTAAGTCTTTTTTGTAATTGTCATGGTGCTGTTTCGTTCAAAAAGGTGCATTTTAATCCAATTTGCATCCCAAGAATCTTCATAATACTGCTGCAATGAACAATATTTGTAGATTAACTTAACAAAATGGATAATTTTACAATTATTCTATATTGTTGACGACGATAGGGCTGTGCCATATCATATTGTTCACAATAAAAGTGTACGATAAATTTGTACACGAAAAAAAAAAAAGTGTCATATCATGATATTAACAATATAGTGGCATGATGACATGTTGACTCCTTTACATACCATAGCGCACATAATAGCCTACAGCATTCTAGTCACCATGATACAAGCACGGTAATACTTATTTGCTCTCACAGTGCGTTCTCAAGGCAGAGGGACTCCCTAAAAACTCTCATCTCTCTCTTGGCCCCTCCACTATACTTGAAAAGAGTTTTCTGGTCTTGTCACAGTGTTGTTAGCTTGCTAAAGATGGCAAATTCAGAGCCTCTGTGAGGACCGTGACCGGTTTTGATTGAAAAGGAAAACAGTTTGGATATGCTTCGCATTTGAGGTGAATGAACAAGGAAGCGAGCCCATATACAAGCGATGCGACAGAGCAGTGCCAACCAAGGGTGCTAACACAACAAATATAGCAAAACACCTAACGTTAAAGGACCAATAACTTACGTCTCTAGTCTATAAAGAATTTCAAGAGGTTGGCGACAGCTCTAGTTTCAACATCACTGAAGCATTAAAACAACATGTCCCAGAAAGCTAAGCTAACCCCCCTCAGAGCTGAGAAATCAGACAGCTGGGTTGCAATTGATAGGAAAAATACTTTGACTCTGGTCAATAGTAAATTAATTTAGTAAGATGCTGTTGTGCTTGAGAACACACAGAACACATTAAAGCATAAGAAGGCGATAGTCTACATTTTCATTTGTACTTAATTTCTAAGATTAAGTCATTATAGAATCTAATCTAATATGAGAAAAATATATATGTTTCTAAAAAGGGTGATATTCTCTTATAGTAGCCTACTAGCTGAGGAAAATCAGCCCACAATTAAAACAACACACTCACAGCCTACCTGACCCTACCAGCTATATTTGAACAACAATGTATGATGCAAACTTACATGAAAACTCATATGAAGCTAAGAAACTGAACAGGGCTCCGTGGTAGCGAAAATGGTATAGAATATCAATGTTTTTCAAGGTATTGTATCAAAGTTAGAAATACCAGTACCATGACAACACTAATAACCACATTATTCAGTATTTTCTTTCATATCGGCATGAATATATTTACTGCAAATTACACTGAAATATTGTGATATTATTTTAAGGCTATATCACCCACCCCTAGACGACGATATAGTAAAAATCTGTATCTTTGCATGGATCCATGACAGTATACTTAATATTCTGTATCCATCCCAGCCCTAGTTGTGGTGGTGTCACCAGACACCATGTGCTGCCTGTCTGAATCAGCCTGGCTCGCTCGGAACACAGCCAGAACTTAACCCACGGGACTCAGTAAGTCAGCTAATGGCTATGCATCGTTTATTCTACTGGCAAATATTTCATAACACTGTCCCTTTAATATCTCGTAAAACAAATAGTCCGTTCAGGGATGCTTATTTTGTTTTGTTTTTTGTCCAAATTCAAAGAGCTGTGCTTCAGGTTTTTCATTAAAATGTTAAGCAGAGCTTAATGAAATTGCGCTCTCTCAACCTCATTTTGGTTGTACAGTATGTGTTTGTGTTGTGACATGATTGTGCTAGCTGGGTCACAATATCATATCAAATCGATCATGTCACTGAATGCAATCATAACAAAATTTGTGTTATAGTGAAAAATCAAATTGTTGCCTTAAAGGGATATTTCACTTCAGTAGAAATACTTAAGAAGTACGATATTTAGACTTGGTACTCAAAATGAATGAAAGTGAATGAGGAGTCTGACACCTGGGATGACTTTAGATAGAGATAAGACTGCTGATTTTTGACAAGTTCTACTAAAGCGATATATCCCTTTAAGAAATTGTACCGGTATATCATGGTAAAGCCTGAGGTTTACCCCCTACTAAACTTGAAAACACTAGCAGGGTCAAAGACCATTAGCTACATTTGCAATGGAAAATTTCTACATTTCCTTATTTGCACTCAACTGGAATAGCTGGAATAAGAAAGATTTGACTATCATCTTCATTCTGTAGGCTAGATCAACGTGATTACAGTTAAGTCTTTTCCAGCCTCACCAGTGAGGTGTAATCATTGAACTATATAAAAGGGCGTAATATTTGCCACCCTTGACAGGAACAGAGGAAGTGGAAACAGCTTGGGTCATGACTCACCCCACCCTCACATTACCATGCATTCTGGACCATGCATGCAAGAGGACTAAAATGACATATCCTATGGAGATATCAGACAGCTTACAGCTCAGTGGAACACTATATCTCTCTTCCTGATCAGGCATCATACTTGGAACATAATACAGACAGGGCTAGCTGTACAAGGCGTTTTCACACTGTACATAATGCATAAGGTTATCTTTAACCCTCGGTAAACAAAACTGCTGATTGCTGTACAGGAAGAAGCAATGGGACAGCTCCATTCCAAATAACTGGTGCAAATAAGACACTTAATTTACTATCAGTGATGAATGCCATGAAACGCTGGAAACTGTAAAGTTAGAGGAGTAAAAACAGAGAACAGTACAATAGGGGGGTTCAGTCCTCTCTGCAGTTTAATGAACCAGAGTGAAAGGAGTTACCAGCCGCTACAGGGCTTGAGCCCCCAGAACAGGAAATTGACACGAAGAAGTTGTCTTTTAAATGTTGTGTCTTTTAAATAGTTACTAATGTTAGAATATTTCCAATATAAACTAGTGGGTTATGCTAATGGTTGCATTAGTTACGAGTAGGCCTCACTAAACAATAAACAAGTCCTAATTGTTTTAACTTTATGACTTAATTCATACAAATTTAAAACTCAATGCCAGACACCCAGTTCCTGCCGCAAACAAACTGTTTCGTAGAAGTTGCGTCTAGTATGTAACGTTAACTGCCCAGTTTCTATCAGCTGCAGGCAGGGTAGGTGAAGATGATGGAACAGACCTAGCTTGCAAATGCTTGAGAAGACTGCAGGGCAGAGGCTGACAACTGTCAATCAACATCGCAGCACACAATATCTAGCTTGGCAACAAACATTGCCTTTTGTTAACTTCATATAGCTATAGCTTCCCAGTTCCCATGATAGTCAAATGAAGCAGAGTTTGCTTGCTAAGGTTAGCTAGCCACTTCTCTGACTGGCGTTTCCTGGTCTTGTTCTGTCCGTCTACTGAATGCTATCTCAGCTACGTTAGCCAACATAGGTACGTTAACATTAACGTTAGGTAACGTTAATTTCTGACGTGATCGAGGGCAATCTCTGGGACTTCTTCGTCATTCTGTCAACGACTGTCTCGTAGCGTGACAAACTGGCTTGCAGACTGACAACCTTAGAGCGTGAATTTATAACTAACAACAAGCTTTATCGCTATCTTGTCACCACTTCCCGTTAGCTTACATTGTTTGGCAAGCCTCGGCTTGGGTAACTGTTAATAATGTGATATGATAACCATTATAGCATTTGCTAACCCTAAATTAGATGGCAACAAAAAGTGAAACTGCTTGGGCTAACGTTATTTCATAGATCCGATTAGCTAACATTAGCGATCACTTTTATTGCCCTGTGTAATCAGTGACGACACTTACCTTTAGTATTCCGTAAGCAGCAAAACAAGAGTATGAGTTTCACAAATATCATGTCGAATAAATTCATTGTACTCCAAAATATAAACTATGATGCAGTCCAACGATAAAACAAAATCCTCTTTATTTGGTTTATCGCGTCTTAAAGGTACAGCTGCCCTCTGTCCGCATGATTTGCTAGTTTATCAGCTAACGTTAGCTGTCTAGCGACCACCAAGACCGTGTACTCTCCAACAGCCTGACGTCAGGTGCAGACGTAATTGGTAAACTCTTCCTGATAGGTCACGTTGTAGCCAGTGATTACAAATGTTGTTGTTGTTGTTTTTTGTTGTTTTTTAATCGTAGAGAGAAATTTAGATGTAGTTGGACATTGTCTTTTATTTTATTTTATTTTTTTGCAGTGTATAGGCCTATCTGTAAATATTTCACTATCTTTAGCTAGAATATTCTAAATTAATTTGTTATACGAATTAATTACATTTCACAAAATGTTTAGAATGCCCATTTTTCCTCCATGTTGGGAGAGACAATGGTTGCTATGTGCCAAACAACGGTTGCTAATTGTTGATATATGAGAAATATATACACAAAAATGTACCAAGTTGGTGTCTTATTACTGGATCTTGTAAACTAGTCACAGTAGAACAGTAATATGCGTTTCCAATGTTTTACCTAATCTGCTATTGCACTTTCTTTCAAAAGTGATTACCAAGGGTTACAGGCAGCAATGTTGGAAGAGAGACAACTACACAAACATTCTATGCAAGGCCTCTATTGTGGAGACAATATTTTACATGAATTGGGTTTTCCAATATATCCCCCCAAAACTGATGCCACATGCTAGATAGTTAATAACATGCAATTTTACAATGAGGTGACCCAACTGGACAGATTGGATCTAATATCCTGAACACCTACTCCTGAACACCATGGGTAAAATCTGCCCACAATCTGCACAACCTTGCTCTACAAATGTCCCTCTAGAACCACTGAAATCAACCATAGACATTTTCTTTAATTGTGCTTAAAAAAAAACTAAAAAAACATTTAACATCTCCTCGCACCCTATACCCTTGGACTGATTGTTTACAAACTTAATCAAAGTTCTATTGATGTGACTTCATATCAGGCCTTTATTCAATATGCTTTTTCATTTTAGTAATATTTGGAATAGCCACAGTGATGCCTATCTTAAAAATGTACCTTCAACACCTTTTAGATACTCAAAACTCTGATGAACCACATCTGATGAAAACGTCAGGCTAACCTGTGGGTCAACAATGTTGACTTTTAAAGTTGCTTCATTGTAACATAGTCTAGCTAACACAAGAAGATGAGGAAAACATTTATTTCTTTGAGAGGATCTTTTATGGAACTATGAAGCAACTTTTAAAGGTAGAATCTGTAATGCTGATGTGTGAGTTGGAGTTTAGTAACTTATTATACTGTGAACATGAGGTATGGCTAGCAATAGCAACCCCTCCCCTGTCCCCACTCAGTTCCAACCCACATGTCAGACCAAAACAAAAATTGTAGACAAAGTGCAAGAGGTCGCTGTTTGACAGCATTACAGACATAAACAGTGTATACCACAGGTTAACATGCCATGGGGAATACCAGTAATTTTAAGAATCCACATGTTATTCCTGTGCCCCAGGACAGTTCAGCCAATATTTGTGAATATGCACCACCCTCTCCTAAAGCTAGGAATCAGGAAGAGAACCCACAAATTTGTGATGTCACCCGAATATAAAATCTGGGGCTGCTCTATAGACAATGAATGGGGCACTTTGCAGAGCCGCAGAATGTTAAGTTCACTTCTTCCTCCTAAATTAAGTTTATATTAGATTATTGCTAAAGGGCCAGCCCCAGATTTTACATCCAGGTGACATCAAATCTTCAAGGGTCCTCTCTCTTATTTCTAGCTTTAGAAGAGAGTGGTGCATGTTCATAAATATTGACTGAACTGCCCAGGGGCACAGGAATATCATCAATGTGTATTCTAAAAATCAAAGGCATTCCCCTTTAAATTAGAGTTAGTTTGTGTGTTTTTAGATGTGAAGCACCTCTCTGACCGGCAATGTCACTAACTCACTCCATAATTCCATAATTCATTCACTCACAAACACTCAACGTTAACCGTCATGCCCCATACTGGCAGCACAGACATCAGCTGTTAGAAAATTGTGATTAGCATGTTTGCTAGCTACTCATTATTTAACTCTGAACAGCTGCTAGAAAGAGATGTTATCAGCACTTCTATTTTTTGGTAGAGTATACAGTGAAATATCCTTTGGTGTGTGCATCACATCTTTACAGTAGACTATGTGTCCTTCTTGTATGTGGTTGTGGCCTATGACATGATGGTTTATAACTCAAGGTGAGTTGTACAATCACATCAAGACCTCTATTAAGAACATGCCACATTTATTATAAAATCCATCAAATGAAGGCAGAATTGTGCCACTTAATTGAGCATTAGACCATTCACAATAATGTTAATACAAAGAAAGATAGATGTATGCATGCATTGTAGACCATATTAGATGGATGCCCTTTAATACCACTATGAAACTTGCTGTGTCAAACCTATTTGTGAACATTCCCAGACAGTTCTTGGCCCATGACATTATCAAATCTTTAACTGGCTTGAACCCCAGAATTGCCGCTTGTGGCTATGATTCAAATTAAGTTTCAGCCTAGATACAGGAAAGAAGTAGCCTACTTAATTACATAGACTTAGCCTAATTTTAACCAACCACTTCTCAAACACCTTCCAAGCACATTGAGCATGCACATAAAAGAGCATGCTGTATTTTGAAATCAGACTTGAAGTTGAAGTACAGAGAAGCTCTCCCTCTCCAGGGGAAGAATGTGAAAACTCTGGTGACAAGTTCTGCACAAATAACAATCTGTATATTCAAAGTCATGCCTCCAAGAGGAGTTAACCATAAAAAAAATTATAAAAAAATAAATAATCAGAAACTGTTTTTGAGTGGAGGGGATCTTTAAAAAGACAACTCCTACTCTTGGTCTAAACTCTAAAAACATCCTAATCCTAATCGAACCAGAATCCCCAAGGTATTATTGTTATTATGGAGTGGAGAAACTGGCAGAGGCCATTCTGAAATCCACCCAGGCTCATTACTGAGCAGCAGCTTTCCTTTAGGAAATAAAGAATTCACACTATAAGCATAAATGTGAGAAGCATCCAGTACAATAGTTTTCTTTCTTTCTTTCTTTTTCAAACTTTTGGGTCACAGAGATTTTCCTATGTCAATATAGCTTTCTATTATACACCTGTTTTAGATTTTGGGAAATCTGTTTCAGGCAATTTCTATACAAATCTACATTATATATTGGTGCAATATGATCTAATGTAGTTTCAAATAAATAAATCACTTGTCAGAATCCTCTCATTCTCTCAGGATAACTTTTCATTCACAACAAATACAAGAAATCTATGCAAAATGTAGTTTTTTATGTGAAATTTATTTATTGATGAAATGGTTAGATATAATTAATGATACGCTGATAGAATGTAAGATAAGATAAGGTAATGTTTGGATTAACTTGAAGCTAGCTGGGTAACTGAAGTCCAAACTGTATGAAATAGCCCCCTCCAGCTATAGCCTGCCTTGTCCAATTTGAAACACTAGTCCATTCAGCTAAGGGGAACGAACAGTCAACATGATATTGAAATGAAATTGTAAAACAAAAAGGAAAATATTAAGAAATAAGGAAAGATTATGCAGTTGTCTAATTTATTTTGGAACATCCCCACCACCCAGTGTTTGGATTGAGTATTTTGTGCTATGCTTTCAAAGAGCTGTCAGCGATTAGAACCATTTGGTTGTCAGTATCTTCTGCTACCAAGTGGTTGAACAAGGTTACTACATGAACGTTATCTGAGCTGTCAAAACAACTCGGCTCACCTCACATGTACTGTGAAACGGGTACACTATACCTCATTGGTCATGGTACAACACACCTACGGTGTACACACACACACACACACGTGATCATGCTCCTTTCAGATTGCATTATAACATTTTTATTTCACGATGAAAAGTTAAAATTCCATCATCACTAGTCAAGATGGCAACAGATCCACAAGGTAATTTTGACTAGTCCATTCATTGTATTTCAGTTATCTACATTTATAGAGCTATCTTTGATCTATAGATATCTTTAATAGAGAAGAATTAGATGATCTGTATCTTGAATAGAAAAAATAACTAGTTATAACTGAATTACTCACATCTTTAATGACAATTCAGTATTACATTACGTATAGCTGACTTGGAATTAGTCAAAGATCAGTTGATGAAATGATTAGATATAAGAAAAGTTGTTACTATTGCATACTATAATAAAATATAGCCTACTATAGTATAACAGAGTATAATACATACATAAAATAAAATAAAATATAATATAAAATGTGAGGTTCAACTAAATTCAGTAAAATGTTATCTTTCAATATGGCTTACCATTATTAAATTACAGATATCAAGACATTTTGACTAGGCATAATTGGATATTAAAGCTGAATTTATTATTTTCTGACCACTAGTGGGCAGCATAGAGCCACTAAACAAACCCTTAATTTCTCCCAAAACTAAAGCCTTGTCTTGTTTCACCAAAGTGATCATTTTAAGTACACAATCTTGTAACTGAGAGAGAGAGAAAAAAAGCCTTATCGTGCATGGATTACTAGATTTCAATAATAACACAACTTTCTCTTGGGTATTTCCTGGTTGTTAAACAAGGTAGGTAAATACTTCACCTGCAAATATAATACAGTTCTTACAGCACAATATTGATGTAATTAAGAGATTTGCTGAAAAAAAATATTTTTTAAATGCATAGGTTTATAAAATAAGTGGAGCTAAAGCATGACTGGGTTTTGTCAACAAGGAAAGTAAATGATGGAATACCAACATACAGGCTGGTAGCGCAGGGTTGATTGAGTGACTCAGTGAGACCTTCTGATAGCAGGTGGTCATAAGAAGTTTTGAAAATGTAAAAAATACTGTTAGAAAATAGTTATTGCAGCTTTAATTAGTATTAAAACTGGCATAGGAACTTGAATTATAGATGCCTTTCTTTGGAATTATGACTTCTCAAAGCTATACCATAGATGCTTGACTTGGAATAATGACCAGCCAGAAATGAATTACACATCAATTTATCAATCTAAAATTTGTAAAAACACATACATACACACACACACACACACACATACACACACAGACACACACACACACACACACACACACACACACACACACACACACACACAGGCTATATCTACATAGCCTACTCATACTATGGGTCAGTGGCAGATCAGCACAGTGCCAGCTCATGGGGTGGATACCTTGCTCAAAGGCACTAGTGGCTGTTGTGTATCTCAGTCATCTCAGCATTCTAATTCTCCAGGCTAGGTGTTTCAGATATTTCAGAAGACACAGTCAACGAGGTAGTGTTTTTGCATTATATCAGCAATAGGGATGCAGCACTATTCTAGAGACCAGCTTTTATCATCGCTGCATGGGTTTGTTAGTGGTGGGATTCAAACAAAGGACCCTTCTTGATACAAATCTGCTTTTCTAAATCCAGGGCCACCACTGCATGTCAATTGGGAAAATAATAATACCATAATAAGAAAACAACAAAACATAATAAGACATAAAGGGTAGGTAGGCTATGGCATTACTGGGATTAACATGCTTCAAGAAAAAAATTGCTACCTTGGATTTCATGGTCATTGAAATGTCCGACCAGGGCCAGCAACCGAACGCCTCAAAATAAATTTACCAGCATACGAGATTACTTTGGTTTTCTACCGCCCCCCACTGGTCAGATAAAATGCATTTTGATGACGTCACTGGTAGAGATGTCATGGCGTTTGTGGGGCTGAAGCTAGCTGGGGCTGAAATTTAGCTAAAAATCTGTCGACAGTTTGTAAATCGAAATGGAGAAAAATGCAAACCTGCATCGAGATATTGAAGGGAGTTCTCTGTGCGCCACCATTGCAGGAGATATGGGTGATATTACAGCTGTCGGCGGAATGAAAGGAGCTACCGATACATGCAAGAATAGTGAACCCTCTCTCAGTACTTTGGTTAACGTTAGTTGTAATAATAGCACCAGTATTTCTCCTAGCTCTGCTAATGTCATTTCCATTGCTGAGAAATCAGACATGACCGCAATGATCGAAATTCTCTCGGTGCAGGAGAAGGACATTGAGCCGAGTGGGTCATGGTCGGAATCCGGGGATCAGATGAGTAACGGGATGGGACATGACTTGGAGCTGGCTACAGGAAATAGCGAGGGTGGCACATCAAAGTTAGTAAACAACAAAAATGATGGTCTGGCCGGGGAATCGGGTGTGAGGAACACAGATGCGCAAACTGAGATTACGGGTTGTGCACAAGTTGAACAAATGAAGCTCGCTATTAAACCGACACATTTATGTCCAGACAATGATACAGTAACGGGAAACAAATCGGGACTATCGAGTGATCGCACCATATCCGAGGGATTGCCAAGTGGCAGTGACCCTGACCCCAGCCTGGCTGGAGAATCCCGAAGCATAGATTCACTTGAGTCGTTCTCAAACCTTAATTCCTGCCCCAGCTCTGACCTAAACAGCGAAGGGCTGGAGGACAGAGGGCTGGCCTTGGCTCTACAGAGCGAATATGGAGCTGACGGAACTAAGATCTCGTGCAACAAGGACCGGGGCGCTGGTCAGTCCATATACCACATCAAGTGGATTAAATGGAGGGATGAAAACACACCGATCATCACCCAGAACGAAAATGGCCCGTGCCCATTACTGGCAATTATGAATGTGCTCTTGCTAGCATGGAAGGTAAAGTCCCAGAGATTAGTTTACACTGCTTGAAATGTGAGGCTACTCACTAATAATCATCTCACCACTGTTTTATTGTCTGACTTAGTCTTCACACTGATTGGATGTCAGTTTTTTATTATGTGAAATGAAAAAAAACAAAAACCATCTATCCATTCTACTTAACTAACATTAATTTTTGCAAATAAGTAGTGTAGATACATTAAATGAATGGGTTTAGATGTCACCTGTCAAATTTGAGAATACTCTTAGAAAGTAAAGCTTATGTCTATAGCTCAGACAGTTTTTCAGTATGTGAGGCTACTAGGCCATACCTCCAATGGGAATTCCCCCCCCCCCCCTTAATATTTCAGTTTTGATATTAATCTATGAATTCTTTGGTCTAATGCTTATAGGATTTACTCAGTTAGAATATCATGATAGATTTTATGAAACTTGAAAGTAAATCTGCACAGCACCAAAGTACCTTGTGCATCTTATGATTTGGAGTTCTCAACGGGAAAGTGTAGTAGTCTATTCATAGTATTCACATTACATGTCATGCCATGCCTACCAATATGGTGCAATGCCACAGCTCATTGGCATCCATTGTAATTTAATGATAATCACCTGTTATTTGAGTACAATCACCTTTTGTTTAGCCGACCAAGATGTCTGAAATGGAATACTATGAATTTTGTGATTTCACTGTTTCCCCCATTAATTGTGCAGCCTTAGTGTGAATGCCTTCTCTAACCACCTCCTGGAAGGAGGAGTGACACAGTGGGCCATTTTAAATTATATTATTAACTTATTTTAAAATATGGTTATGACTGTAAATGGCCCAATTGTCAATATGTGGTAACTGCTGACATGGCACGTATGGTGACATAAATCACTGCACCTTCCTATTTACAAACTAAATGTGTGTTTGGTTAGAATTTTGGTTAACTTTTCCACATTAATGAACGGTCGCCCATGTTGGTCAATTGCAGGTTAAGATGCCACCTATGATGGAAATCATAACTGCAGAACAACTTATGGAATATCTCGGTGAGTATTTGTAGGTGTGAAACCTGTTTTCTTTATGGAATATCTTGGTGAATATTTGTAGGTGTGAAACATGTTTTTTTTATGCAATGGAATATCATGTCTCTAAACAATGATAGTGTGTTATCATTGGTTGAAGTGGACACATTAGTATCATGATAATGATAATAATAATAACCAAAGCTTGTT
>OMKL01016658.1:1786-12012 GCA_900302295.1 Parasudis fraserbrunneri
CTCGAAGAACACACACACACACACACACACACAACTGCCTCCTGCTTCCCCTTCACACATACACACACACACATATTTGGAGACATAGCCTGACACACACACACACACACACACACACACACACCTCACTATACTGCACTGTTCACTCTTAGCACTTGTATATATTATTTAATACTTTTAAAATTATTATTACACTTTTTCTATTACTTTTATAATGTTGAGTATTGTTGAATTGTTAAATTGTTTATCCACGGTTGAGGAGAGCTTGGAACACAAGAATTGCGTTGCCATCAATGACTGCTACTGTGTATATTGTTGTGCATTTGACAAATAAAGAAGTTGAAACTTGGTCGATGCAAAAAAGTCTGGGGAACGGAGGGTCTTTCTATTGATGTTATTTTCCGAGCGTGGGTGGAGATGATAGTTATATGCACATCAAAAAAGATGGTGCTGGGCTGGGTGAATATCAGTAGAGAATGAGAGTGGAGCCCACACATGACAAACTCCATGTGTACACCCTTAGTAGACAATGTTTCCATACACTGTGGATCTTCGTCAGGTCAACAACAAAAAAAAGAAGAAACAAACAGCTTTTGACTTGATGAAGATTTACAGGTGATTGAAACGTCTAATAAATGTGTGTAGTGTACAGGCTCTACTCCTTTTTTCTACTTGTGTACAAAGCATTACATCATCTAAATGTAGGGTACCTATGGGCCCCTTGCCGGCTTTGAAAGCTTGAAAGCTTCTTCTGTTGCTTCTTTTTAAACCTCAACTTAAAACATACCTTTTCAGGATAGTCTTCCCCTCCGCTTTTTAAATTTGAATTAATTTTCTCTGACGTACAGTTCTGTTGTAGACCAAAAGTGTTCAATCTACCAAATCGTAAGAACTAGCGAGCCTGGATTGAAAGTAGAATGATGGCCTCCTGCACTGAACTTTTTTACAAGTGCTGAAATTTCAGCTGCAAACATGCACAACTGCTGTTTACCACTTCATTTTCCTGCTGACATTGCTCAATGATCGAAAGTACATTTTCACACACAGATATCACTGTTACCATCTCACCCATTTCTATATATACAACGTGTGTCAGAAAACTCAATAACATACCAACGTGACTGCCAACACACGCACACACACACACACACACACACACATTTGAATTAATTAATTATGTCCACAAACTAATACATTTCAGTTATGTGGTCAGTTGACAATCGGTGTGGTGCTTGACATAGTCAAGCAGCATTGACACTCTTAAGACAGCCATATAAGAATTGTAGTGTCAAACTATTAAAACTGTGACAAAACTGTGTATCAACGTCGGTTCCTTAGCGCCACCTACTGTCCCCTGACACTGTGTGTAGGAGATAACAATCGATGTGAGCCGTGTGTGTGTGTGTGTGGGGCAAACTTGAGGTAGATTACAGAGACATTGTCATTATGTCCCAATGTTCATATTTCTAAGAATTCAGACAATATCCTCACCATTGGAGACAGTTAAACCCCCCTTTTATTCCCCTGAAACCAACTCAGTTGACTCTTCACTCTGTTGATGACCTATTCACTTCTTTACTGGTTATGTGACAAATACAGAGAGAGATTATGACTCTTCAGTGCAAGTGAGTCAAATGTAACAATTCATAGAGAGAGGTTTCTTTTCTTTTTCTTTTTTTTCAGGACACAAACAATAGATTTTGCTTAGAAAGACAATAGTACAGCAGGCTTTGAATAATTATCTTACACTAGATCATGCAAATGAATGGGGGGCCTACACTTCCAGTAAAATACATGTACATTAAATCAATTTACTGTATGCTTTACTGATTAGAAATTCAGCATTATTGTGCATTAGCTTCCACGAACAGATCATACAAATGAATGGAGGCACATAGTTATAGTAAATTATCTGAATTATTCTGTTATCTGATTTGATCTTTCTTAGCTTGCCTCAGTCATTTATGATATACCGGTAGATGAGATTTATTACAGATATTACTACAAACAACAAATATAAGAAAAATGAAATATAATGTGAATAATGTCACAAAACGGCAGTATTATGCAACATAAAATATAAATAACAAATTATACTTGAAGGCCATGGGGAGTCACGTGATAGTTTTAAGACCCGCCTGGTTCCGAACGAAGTTTTGCCTATGGTCTTTTACCATGGGAGTTTCTCAAGGTAGCGGGTTTATATGGTTCAACTTATTGGTCTGACATTTGACGGGAGCAGAGTTGAGCATAATTTAAAAAAAATTACATTTGAGAAAGATTTGAAAAAAGTCATGGGTACAAGACTGTGTACCTAATGCAATTTAATCTGTACTCGTTTTCATGGTAACTGCTCCAGTAACCATAAGCCTCGCCATTTGAAGACCAGTCTCGGGCAAACGCTGCGGAGCCGAGAGGAGGATGTTACGAAACCAAAATAGTCAAAACAACAGACAGAACACACTGTTGGAATTATATACTCATGATTACCTGACTCGTTTGTTTAAACGCCATAGTTTTCATGTTTTGTGCGTTGTATCGATGGCTTCAATGAAAACAAAGATGGCGGTGAATGCCGTGAGAATGACCAGGGTTCAGTAGTTCTGCTCTTGTGATTGGTCGAAGATTGACAAGGCTTATGGGTACTGTACTAGTTATCATGGAAACAAGTAAAAATTACCATATAAAACAAATTTTCTCAAATATTAAGTTAAAACATTTACCTTTATTGGTTGTAACAGTATAAGAATAACATAATCTATACCTCTGTCAAAGATTATGAACACAATATGGTTTGGCTGTAATACTTATAATTTTGATCTTCAATGGGTGGCTACAATGGGGGAAAATCACAGGTGGAACCTGTCTGGTCTATAGAGGTGAGAATGTTGTTGTGAGATTTGTGGAGGGCTGCACAGAGAGCTGCTGTGGTTTAATGCAAAATATAGCTGTTGCTTCTCACCAAGAAAAGCAGTAGGGATTTCACACCTGAATACATTCCTTCCTGCACGCTTGACATAATTTTTCTTACCTTCTCACAACACACACTTGAACAAACACATGTACACACACACATGCCGGTACACTCACACTCATTTGCAAACATGCACACAGTTGATAGGCAAATAAATGTATTATTATACTTCTTTTTTTTCTCTGTCTTTTTTTTTTTAAGTTAATTGACTTTTAAACGTTAGGCCTACAATAAAAGTTTTGAGGCCACGAGTTTCTTCAAAATTTTTATTTCACCCAATTTATATAGGTTTTACTTGTGGACTCTTACACACACACACACACACACACACACACAAGCACACACATACAAACGCACATGTGTACAGGTGTACACACAGATACACACTCGTGGCAAATGCACACCCATATGCATGTGTATTACCCTCGTATAACCCCACTCTGGTCCAGACTGTAATGATAACACAGCTGTCTGCTATGCGTTTTTAATTGTTTTCACTGGATTGTGTGGCTATAAAAGGTTTGTTCGTGTTGGTAATGTTTGTAGTATAATAGACTGTATAATAGACCTATATTCTGCTTCATGATGGGTTAAGAAATTCCATCAAGCTTATTTTCCATCTACAGATCAAACTCTACAAGAATGTACATAAATATACCCCACATTTATATGATCAACAAAAATTGCGGATTGGGCAGTCATGGAAATCATGAATCCGGACATTATCAACATATTTTCCTGTTAGCGAGTATGTCCCCACAAACATGGTAATCTCTTTGATTTAAGATGTTGTGTTGTAGATGTGAACAAAGACAAGCTATAACCCAATACAGTAGTGTAACACTTAATCTAGTACAGGATTCAGGAGTCGTAAGAGTTAACTAACACCCTTGCGCGCGTGTGTGACTAATTGGTGCACAGCAAAAACATCTGTGGTGTGCTGATAAAGATCACTGACACCCTCTCTCATTTCTGGTTTATCATCAGCAGAGATCTACATCTACATATAGTTTAGCTCTGTGAGAAAAGCGGTCTGTAGTTATCGTGCACACCTACTCTTGAGCCTCCTCTTCACACGGTGTCTTTGTTTCACTGTGAGCAACCGAGCGTTGGGTGGTAGCCCCGTAAAAGCGGCTCCCAAAGTGGGGTCCCGGGAACCTTGGGGGAGCTCCAGGAGGCCCCCAGAATGAATGACACGTTTAATGTCATACTGTATTTTTTCCCCCCCACGAGTTAACAGTCAGAGAATGCGTAAGAATGACATTCATCATATGTTTAACACTTTCTACAGTTATTTCTCGATCTACAATACAGACAGTTGTGTGCATAATACTAAATCAGATCAAAAAAAAAAAAATGTAGGGCCTACACTGTAGGCTATGTATATAAATGTACTTGACATGATAAGGATTGAGAATCCCTGTGCTGACCTTAATGAACATGTAGAACAATGTCCTAACCACCTTTTCTGCAGGTGACCCCATACTTAGGTGTTATGGCTTTTATTGCACCTGAATGCATAAGCAATGACAAATTCGTGAGAATGAACGACAAAAACATTCCTCATGACTCACAGGGGCTTCTGTACAGTTACACTGGCAACAGTTTTTTTATTTGAAAATACAATTACTTATCATTAGTCATTTTAATTTGATTAGGAATTTTATGATCGTAATGAAGCTAGGTAATTGCGGCTGGATTTACGAGAAGAGAAAATCTTATTCTCAAACCTATGTTATGCGATCCAGATAGTTTTCATCTGATTCTTAAGCTGAAATGAAAATATGAATTCTGGGGTCACAGTTAAACATCAGGTTTTCTGTTGCATGCGTATAACCAGTCTGTATCATACAGTACTATGGCAGTGATAATTAGACTCATGGGAAGATGCAGAGTTTGCACTCCAGTTTCCCTCGCACCATAATAAAGACATGCATGCTAGGTACATACTCCTGCCATTGTCCTTGACCAAGGTGCTGGCATCACAGCTGGAGTTGGTCCCCCAGGCGCCGCACTGTGTGGCTGCCCCTTGCTTCTACATAGTTAGGATGGGTCAAATGCACAGGACAGATTTCCCCAAGGGGATTAATAAAGGACAACTTAACTGTGACTTAAGGTGTATTTTAACTCTTCTAAATAATGCTAGCTGGCAGTCTCAACGCTTGCTTTCAGCCTCACTAACTTAACATACAGTGTACTGTGTGCGACTGTATGCAAATGCAGTTACTATCCAGATAATACTATTTATATAACAAGTACTTCTGGCTGATAATTCTCGACTCCAAATGTTGTCACAAAGGGCCAGGTGTGGTAATGAAAAATGTAACTGTTTGCTGCTCCACTAACCAGCGGGGTCACCAGGGACCTTCCATTTTTCTTGCTTTCTCCTTTTGTTTATTCCTATGTTTTGAATAATATTGTATAGTACGCTAGTTTGAAGAAAACCTCTCTAACAACACAGTATGCATTGGAAATTGTTGTATTAAGGCCAATACCCAAGAGAGCAATGTTTACTGGAATGATGTCATGTTCACGGGAATTATGTTCACTCTAGTGATGTTAGTGATGTCACCTATGACCAGTGTAACAAAATGCCCTCTGATATTACTGCTGGGACATCCTGGTGGATCAGTGGGCTAAAGAACATAACATGTGCTTAAGAGGTAGTGGGTTTGAATACTTGTCATACCATCTCTCTTACCTGTGTTTCTCCACTGTCTAATGAAGCAGAAATACCTTAAAATAATCTACGAAAAAAGAACGATAAAAGATTAATATTACATAACAAACAGCACCAGAGGATGGTTGTTCCTTGTACGTTTAATGGCAAAATAACTGAGGACAAAATAAAATATTTACAACACATAGTAATGTGTAAACATAATTTTCTGTACAAAGAAATATACATGCAAAAGTAAAAATAAGTCGTAATAGGACATTCAAAATGACATTGCTGCAGTTTGTACTGTATGTATAAAATATGACATTGTTATCATGAGGTTTACATCCTGGGCATGGGCATCTTGCCTGTCCCTCTCTGTACAGCTTTACATAAGAGCAGGGTATGTTTTCCCACAAGCATCTTAGCATTAACATCATCTTTGTTTCCTCGCTTACTTCATAAGCTGTTTGACCGAAAGGTTCGCCAGTTGGATTCCCTGATCTGGCTGGGAAAATCTGGGCAGGGGCTAGTGAATGAGTAATGCTGTCCCCTCCTTCAACAGCTATGTTTGAGGTGCCCTTGAGCAATGCTTAACCCCAAATTACTCATCTCAAAGCATCTCAAAGGCCATCAGTAGAAGACTATGGTTGTGCCACAGCTGAAGGTAGCTCCCAGGTGTGTGTTACTGTATCAGTGTGAAGCAGGGTTTTGCTGAAAAGGAGTGTGCCCCGTCAGCATTCTCTGAATAAATTAAGGTTAGACATGTGGAAACTAAGATAGCTTTAATGCTAAGAAGTCTTTTGGAAAATCAAGACCCAGAGCAATAAATAAAAAGGACATGAAATGAGAGACTTGGACTGTACAGACCGACGAGTCATTCAACCCCACGCATCACTGACTTCTGTAACAGAAGTTCACAGACTTCTCTAAAACAGAATACGTGATAATAACTTGATCAATAAAAAAAAAAAAACACAAGCTATTTTAGTTATTCCTTCGCCTCCTCTCTCCAGATTGATTCACTTGACTGGCACTTAAAGAACAGACAGACATCACATTCAGACAACCTCTTAACATTTGACACGTCAACTCATTCAAATGAGTAAAAAGAATATCTCTCCTATCAAAGATAAAGGTTAGTGCTGCTGGATCTTTCTGGAAGGGTTATTGTGGTAAATGTTTAAATGTCCGTAGTACATGCTTAGTACACACTCTAGGGTTTCTAGTTTTCCCAAAAGTATAATATCCAATTATTCAAAGTCTTTGATTATTAAACCACTATGAGGCTTCTAAGAAGTTCAATGCCAGAGATTTCTTTCCAGCCCTATTGCTTGGTGAGAATGTTATACTGTACGAGTGAATCTCTTAAAAAGCTAGACCAAGATGCTAAAACTAGTAGCAACACAGACCAGTATCTATCTACTGAAGCCAAACAAACTCACACAGCAATCACCACTTTGTGCACAGCTTAAAAAAAAAATATTTGAAATTTTTGAAATGTTAATATCTTTCTTTTTTTTCAGCAATAAACCACCAAACAATTTATTACAACGGGAATAAATAAAGCCACGTTGAACCAATGTAAACACTCATACCTCTAGGTTCAGTGTGGGTTTTTATAACTTAACATGATAAATCATAACACATTATAGAGGGGAAAGGTAAAGCATAGTCAACTTTGGTATAGTTACAGAAAATAAAATCGGAACAATGACAAACTCAAAGCATAAGTGCCTATATAATATAGATACACATTTTTAATACATTATTTCTGAAAACCCCTTCTCATTTTGGGGGGTGGGGGTTTCCAAAATATTAATACTGAACTTAATACATAAGAGATAACACAATACAGACAACTATTGCAGTACCAGGTACGTACATGCCTTTTTAGAATACGGCTACAACACAAGTCTTCATAAATAGTTGCATAAACGTTAAAGCTGCAACATTGCACATGGGAATTGACGCAAAATACGAGTGCATTTATAGTAGCGGTTTGTTCATAGTGAAAATCGAGACACAGAACAGTTCAGGGAGGGTTTTCCTCCCCAAAGACTGTGATACACCTGGCAACTTTTTGGTCAGGGTGACAGAGCAACGTTCCTTGCAGCAGGACTTGAAGTAAAACATGGCAAAATATACAATAGAATTTATCTGGACAACAAGTTGTCATGCAAGAGTGTTGCCCTACAACATTGTCCCCAAAATTGCCCAGTGTATCCATAGCCTCAACACCTCTCATCTATCGACTGGCCTCACTAATACTCAGCAAATGAAACAGCTTTTTTTCTGTTAGAGACAAATTCTTCAAAATGAGAATGGAAGGCAGGAACACTTTATTTACAAAGTAAGGCGGATGCAATTAGAAATCTGAGGAGCAGATTTATTTTTTATTTATTTATTTATTTCTCTAGTTTATTTGCCTGTCTATGTGTCGTTAAACTGAAATAGTTTCATCTTTCACCCAAACTGTATTGGGGGTCCATACGCCAAGCAAACTATTGCGTTAAACTGAACTACGGTGTGTTAGTGGAAAACACTGAATTGAGTTTTCATTGCTCTAGAAGTGTAGTGTTCTTTAAGCATGGACCCTGCTGGTGGGTACCACTTTGTTTTACATGGCATTCATCTTGTTTCCTTTTGTACTCTCTCTTGGTACGAATAAAGACATTTCTCTGTTTACCTCACTGTACATTTTTCTTTTACAAAAAGTAATCTCTCGTTACAAAAAACAAACACGTTTTCTCGTATATTCAACCGAAAGCAACCTGAAATTCCTCTTTTGTTTATTATACACTATTGTTTTTTTGTTTTTTTTTCTATTTAACACTGTCCAAAAACACAAGACTTGCTCACGCTGGCTCTTTTTGAGAAAGCTTGGTTCTCTCCCTGCTAGGTCAACATTTGAAATCTCAAACAAGATTCAAACAGTACTTTTTTTTGTTGTTGTGCAGGCATAATGACAATATGCCAAGGAGTAGGGGGAAGCTTGGAAGTAGGGTAGGTAACAGGAAAGGTCAGTAGGGAGGGAAGAGAAAGTGACAAAATCTCTTGGAAAAACAACATTGATCAGAGAACAGATACCAAAGGAATTATCAGCAGAGGGAAGTCAGTCAGTCAGCAGCAGCAGGACTGTTTGTGGCTCCGTAGGGGAGAAGAAGATCATAGGACTTTTTGTGGCTTCATAAAGGAGAATATCATAAGACTTTTTGTGGCTTCATAAAGGAGAAGACCATAGGACTTTTTTGTGGCTTCGTAAAAGGAGAAGATCATAGGACTTTTTTGTGGCATCATGAGGGAGAACATGATCACTGACCATCATTGGTACTGGTGACCCTCTCTGTGTTTTATTCTTTTCTTTGTTTTCGCACACTGCCCAACCAAACTGAACCCAGCTAAACTGAGCTGTGCTCGCCAGGTTGCAAATCATCCACCATAGCTGCTAGAGTGGTACAATGGAAAGAGGAATTAATTCTGGAACAGCACAGACTCTGGCAGCTACAGGTTGTGCGCTGTAGTGTGAAAGTAGCATTATACCTCCCTACAGAACTACAATGAAAGCATTATAGCTCCCTATAGAACTACAATGGGTAGGGAAGTACAATGGATATTCCCATTCGCTTCACCATTCTAAGTCTTTGATGACAGCTCTCTGGCCGAGCACTAGCAGTCCACTGGCAGTTCACTGCCGGTTCACTAGCGATTCACTGGTGGTCCCCTAGCAGCTCACTGGCGGTTCACTAGCGATTCACTGGCGGTCGACCAGTATCCACTGGCGGTACACTGGCGTTCCACAATGGTAGTCCACTTGTGGTTTATAGGCAGTCCAGTAGTGATCCACTGATGGTCCACTGATGGTTCACTGCCAGTCCACTGGTGGTTCACTGGCAATCCAGTAGTAGATCACTGGTGGTTCACTGGCAATCCAGTAGTAGACCACTGGTGGTTCACTGGCAATCCAGTAGTAGACCACTGGTGGTTCACTGGTGGTCAACTAGTGGTCCAATGGTGGTTGCTTAGCAGTCCACTGGTATTCCAATGGCAGTCCACCAGAGGTCCACTAGTAGTCCGCTGGCAATCTACTGGCGGTTCACTGGCCTTCCATTGGTGCTTCACTAACAGTTCTCTGTGCAATCAGATGTGGTTGAGCAGGCGGCTGTGAAGGAAGGCTTTGATGGCGGCGATGGGACGAACATCGTTCTGGTGTTTCCGTCGTTCAATGAATGAGATGAGCCTGGAAGTGTCCAGGTACGTAGTGTGGTGGTTCTGCGGTGGCAGGGGCAGAGATCGTGGCTGGGAGTGGCGTAACGTGGCGGTTCCAGCGTCCCGAGGCTGGAGCCAGGGTTCCTGAAGGCAGGAGGCTGCCGAGGGTCGTCGTTCAGGCTCCCCCTGGAGGAGCAGACATACAAAGTCCCTAGCGGCAGAGCTGACGCCCTGGAAGTAGTCTTGGGGGAAGCTGAAGTCCAGACGGCAGATGTTGAGACACGTCTCCTCCACACTCTCGTCCAGGAAGGGAGAGGCACCACTCAATACCACGTAGGTCACAACCCCTGTTGATCAATCAATCAATGAATTAACCAATCAATC
>OMKL01016698.1:1984-15595 GCA_900302295.1 Parasudis fraserbrunneri
TAAACTGACCTGTGAGCTTGTACTTTCACACTTAACAAACAGGAAGCAGAACAATGAGTAGATGATACTTCCACTACTAGCAGACACTTAGGATACTGTAATGCATACTGTATATACTGTGGCAAACACTCATATACTGTACCATACTGTTGTTCTGTTGCACTGTCACACTTCTAAACAAACTGCCTGTTGTGTCTGCATGGTTCTCTCTTAAGATTGTAGCAGTGAATAGAATATGAAATATTGACAGAGGAAACTGTTGTCAGCGCAATTCCTGAGTCATCTACACTCATTACCTGTGAATACTCTGGGCTACTGAAAAAGTGCCTGGTGTCAGCATTTTGTAGTTGGCAGGCTACTTCCATATCTACAACTGTGCTGCTGTGTTATGGACACAGAAACATTTGTGGTTCACAGTGGTTTGGGTCAGTCTGCCCTTGGTGACAGTACTGCGCAGTCCAGAGTGGTGTGTTAAGCTATCTCCATGCTTACTCATACAGTGCCTGATACAGTCCAACTATAAGTGATATGCCTGCCTAGCAGCTACATTCTTCCCCAATATTGAACACACTCATTGCAGATGTTCAAATGAAGTGAATTAAGAAAAGAGATACACTAAGACTGAGAGATGGAGAAAGACTAGGCTAGTTGCTTTTTGTCAGTTATAACTTGCTAAATTCATACAACTCACCTCCACAAATTAGGAGCTAGCCGTATGCACAATATGCAGGATACTGTATCCAAATTTCTTTATCTCACTTCTTAAAGCACCAAAATCGACAGAGGTAGCTTTCTATAATAGAAAAAGTTTCATGTAAGGAGGTGTCGCAAATTTGGTCCCTGAAGGCCTCGGCAGCCATTTTTCAAAATGGCAGCCCAATAGCAATGCGGTAAACTAGCATGAAATGGCTGGCTTACTTGAAATGCGTAAATTAAGCCTAATTTCAAAATTCCTAATCATTCTAATATCAACTGATGGTGTTGACAAATCATGGTTGTGACCACAGCAATATCAGCATCTAAAATATTGAAAAATATTGATCTTTCCACACCTTGTATGGTGGTGTGGGCTGAAACACATCGAGGAAGTGGTAAAAGGGTCTTCATGGCTATAGCAACCATGTATTTCTCATTTTACAAGGTTTGTAGAGAAAATTGACAGCGCTGATGAAAAGTACACAAATTCAGTGGGCAGAACTTAAAATAAAAATTCACTCACATGTGTTCCTCATGTCCCTCTTTCACATAACATAGGCTGAACCATTAACATTTCTAGGAGTTTTTCACCCTTTTAAGGACAGTTTGAAATTGTAATCACTTGTCTCAGGACAAGTGGTTTTACAGGTACAGACCAGACATGCAAACCCATAACATACTAAATATTTTAATATTAATAATAAAAACTATATGGGTGTGGAAAGCAGCCCTAGTTTTAATGTTGTCATCACTTCACCATCAAGATTTCATTCATTTTCAACAAAAGTCATGACTTTTCTCGGTGGGACAAACTTTGTCTCAGTTCTAAAGAATCAGTGATAACTCAAATCTGAGCAAGTGACAGGTCTAAGATGACCACAGTAATTATTTTTATTAGCTATAAAACAGTTTACATTGCTACTAAATTTGATGTTTAAATGTATAAAAGTGTTGAAGTTAAGTTAGCCGCATTGCACTGCTGTCTGCATCACAGGAGATACGTTACATTACTGTCTTTCGGAGGCTGTAGCGGGATCAATTCTAAAGCTAGAGCGAGAGATACAGGTATCACCTCAAACCAGAGACCATTTCATGTTAGCTGACTGGGAAAGTGATGCTGTTGGGTGGCCATTTTGACAAATGGCTGCCATGCCCCTCAGGGGCCAAATCTACGATGCCTCCATATCTGAATCTTTTTCTATCGTGGACAGCTACCTCTGTGCCAAATTTGGCGCGTTTATTGCCAAGTGCGTGATTGTTCACTATTTGGCAGCTAAACCACCCCACTAGATGACACTTATAAAAAAAAGTAGCAAAATTAATCAAATCACATCAAACTGTGAAGAAAATGTAAGATTTCATGATGCATCGAATATTTGCCGAAATAATTGGAATAAAAGTTCAAAACTGAAAAGTTAGATTGAATCGTTACTCCACTAAAATGTAAGCTACAGATCTGGCCCCTGTACTATGGTGCTATAGCTATGAGAGTTTTAAACCCTGCACCGTGGTGCTACAGCTATGAGAGCCTTAGCCTACATATACACTAATACATTTTTATTTTAGACCGGATTTTGAAAATGAAAATGATCTCTGTCCACACAAGGATTTTGGCACAGTTTCAGAAAAGATCTCCATCCATACTAGCTTGCCTGCAAACGCATATCACATGACCATTCATGTACACTGGGCATGCGCGTGCTGGTGTAAACAGGAAGCAGACTGCGGTTCTTGAAAAACGTCAATCAAGTCACGCAATGAAGCCTGTCCGCAGTGTTTGAGTTTAGCGCACATGAACTAGCCTACTGCAAACTGCTGAAGTAGGAAACACGTCAAAAGGCTGGCAATAGGTCATGGATTATCAAGGGACCCTGGGAATAACGTTATGAAGCAGAAAGAGGCAGATGGTTCCATGGCTGTTTTATGGGCTGTTTTGGACAAATGAACAGAAAGAAATGCATGCTTTTTATTGTCATTCTCTGAGTGGTGTTGATGATCGATAAGGATGATTGATGACAAGCTTATTACTGTAAGTCCCACAGCTAGTGGATGTTTGTGCTGTTTGGTTAAATGAGTATGGTCAATTCTAAGTCCCATCGCTGTGGGCATATAGTGTTTACTTGGCTCCATTGTGATGTCAGAAGGTGCTACAATATTTTCTATCGGTGCGCTGCACATGCCGTTGTTTAGTGTGTCATCCTTGTTTACTTTCAGCACAGCAGCATCTAGGTGTTGTCTGTGCATTATGCACTGTGGTTTTGTGACTTTTCTTTCTCCCCCAACCCGCACCAGCACCTCCTGAATTACAAATTAAGCACTGGCTATTATGTTTTCGAAGCGAACATGGGTGTCTGTCTGCGTCATTGCTTTCAAAAGTCTCCGTTTGCGCCCCTGTCCACACGGATTTTGCAAACAAAAACAGGGTCGGCAGCGTAGTCAAAAGTCTAGTTTAGTGTGAGTAGTGTGGCCGGTAGGCGCAAACGTAGCAAAAAATATGCAAATTAGAATGAAAACATATTAGTGTGGATGTAGCCTTAAACCCTCCACCGTGGTGCTACAGTTATGAGAGCCTTAAACCCTGCACCGTGGTGCAACAGTTATGAGAGCCTTAAACGCTGCACCATGGTGCTACAGCTATGAGAGCCTTAAACAGGGCGATTTGATTTGCAGAGCTATATATTGCTGGAGTAAAATAAATCAGCAAAGCTTTTCTCGCAGCCTAAATCTAGACAAATTCTAGACCAGTGGTAGTACCTGACGAAGTGGGCTCCAGAGCCAGGCTGAGGGGTTTGGCTGTCGGAGCCGGGGTGGCGGACGTCTCCGTCTCCTTGTGCTTCTCCATCTTCTCCAGGCTGCTCTTCTCTTCTTTCACCTCCTCATCATCCAACACCTCCTCCATGGCCCTCTCCAGCTGCTCGCTGCCATTCCACGACATCTGAGAGGGGACAGAGAGAACACAGAGAGGGATGGGAGAGGGGAGGGATGGAGAGATAAGATAGAGGGGGGGAGAGGGGAGGAGAACAGAGGGAGGGGGTAAGTGAGTAAGATTGTGTTACTCAATAGGCTAAATGAACAAAACAATCAAACACACACAAAGTTTGTCTTAGGGCTGGGAGGTACACCGGTATGGCATGAGTTTTCACAATATCACACATTGAACCATTAATTACCACGGATACTGGACTAGAATAAAACTATTTCAATGAAAGTCCCACCCTGGCAATTATGTCATAAACTAATAAAAAAAATAGTCACAATCACAGTGCTAATAACAAGTACCATTAAACTGTCAAAAAAGAGAAAAATATTGGGATATGATATTCAGGCCTAAGCAATAATACATGAGAGGGAGTGCTATACCATGAGATTTTGGCACTGCTGTGATGCAGTCACAGGCACGAGGTTGAAAGCTGAGTGCCGTAAATCATCACAGCAGTCTGAAATCACGGCACAGCACAACATTGAGTTTATTATTGCTATTATACCACAGTTTTATGAACTATTTCATTTATAACAAATGCTTATTTTTGTGATTTTGCTGTAAGATGGAAGAGTGCAGCAGTCACAACAAAAGTCGTCACTAGGTCACAAGTGCATTACCAGAGATTTTACCACTCAGTGGAAGGTTGCTCAGCGACTCACAATGAGAGATGTGAATTAACTGTGGTATAATATAGCCTCGCATGTCCATCACTGACCCTGACCTTGAGTCTGGGCTTGCCCTCGGAGCCTGAGGGGGAACCTCCGCCGGTGGGCTGCACCAGCACAAACTCCTCGCTGGTGACGGTGGCCACTGACTCAGTGGAGCCGCTGACTTTGCCCAGGGAGGAGCTGTCGTCCATGGCTGGCTGGGTAAACTAGGGTGGGCTAGGGAGACAAGGGCTTGAGCTCCCCCCTCACCTCTCCTCTCCTCTCCTCTCCTCTCCCCTCCTATCCTCTCTTCCTGTACAGCTCACTGCAGCCTGTATACTTCTGCTGCAGCCCTGGACAGACAAACGGGAGGTAGTATCACATTTTAGGCATTTTGCCAATACTGTTATCCAGTAGGGCTGCACAATTATTTTGAAAAAAAGAATAAGAAAAAGAAAAAAGTAAATCTACATCTACAAATAAAGTAGCATTAGCCACTTATTAAGTTTAACTGCTGAAACTATTGGAAAAACAATGCAATCAATTACTTTAAAGAAAAAATATTTTTGTCCACCTTACATTAAGAGTAAACAGTAGCCCTTGTTTAGGAAACGAATAAGAATCAGAATAGAATAAGGTAATAAATAATAGGAAATAGGACTTTATAACATCGGCTAAGTGAGTTTTTTTTGGCTGGGAAGATCTGAAAACATGGTGAACCATGTCAAAGTAGCCTAACCCACGCTAAGTAGATCTAACAACCATGCACCAAAACAGGAATCAAAACACACTCCATGGTTACACTGTGAAATGCTGTGGCTGTGTCCAACTAGGCCATACCACATTTCACTGTACCAAGCCTTTTTCAGAGACATCAAAAAGACACACACTACCATCTGGTGAAATAAGACAGAGGATATTAGCGCTGTGTTACATTCTCTTTTTGAAAGAGACTAGGGCCACATTGTTCTAATCACTTTCAGTTTCATTATGCTAACCCAAAAGTAGCCACAATTTGTTTCCAATTCTAAATCTGCAGTAGCTCCTAGTGTGATTCCTGAAAATATTTACAATGTTGGAGGGAGTCAATCAGACCTATTCAAACCCCATAACTATTTGTCAGCCAGTCCTTTTAACAGGATCACACTGGATGCCTTGATCTGGTTTCAAACAGCCCTAAGCTGATTGCCAAGTGTGCCCAAGTCGCTGCCAACTCTGACAATATCTCGCGCCTCAATTACTACCCTGTCATCTGAAATAGAGACCATTGATTCAAGGCTGTCAAATTATGCTTAGGTCCTGACTCAAAAATCACAGCGGAAGCCTTTTAGCTTAAAAAAAAAAACTTTGCCTGGGAAAATGAAGTCTGGGTGGTTTGCCAATTTTAGATTGTGTAACATATGCAATTGATGTGAAGGAGTCAACACTCTCAGGTGTTGAAATAGGTAGGCTTGAAATAGCATGTAGCCTAATCACATCTGTTTTTATTCTGTGTCTCACATCTTGACAAGTCAATTCAACACAACATAGGCCTATCTCTGATGACAGCAGCTGGCAGAGGGTTAGAATCAGTGAGAGTCATCGCTTGTGTCAGGCACTGCCAGGTTTTGTAAAAAGCAGTTCCAGGTCTAGTATGTGATGACATTTCTAAATAAGCTAGCTAACCAAGAATGCAGCCAGGAAGCCTTTAGCAGGAAACTTGAATGCAAATCATAAAGCCAAGGTATCACTTTCATTTTGAAAAAGCCTAACACAGGCCTTGATACAGTCCACGCTGAGTGATTCCTTCTGGACCTTTAAAACAAAACTACTGCAGCAATCATGTAGACCAAGGCTAATCCTAAATCACAGATAGTCTAGCTCTTGAACTCAACAACCTCTGGGACAAACGATGATTTTACTAGGTCAGACAAAAACAAAGACCTTGACTGAAAAGCTGAAAGTAGCAATGAGAGGCTAATGGAGTAGGCTATGTCAGGTGAGTGTAGACACAGGATCAGTACATCTAGACATCGACTGCTGATTTGAACAGTGGAAGTCAGGTCTACTGTTAGAATAATTCTATTAGAATAATATGTCACAGTACCACCAATTAGACATGCAACCTAATGCTGGCAGAACACAAACAGTGTGGGCCACTAACTTGTTTTTTTTTACCGTTGCTGGTGAAAGGGCCCACACACACACACACACACACACACACACACACACAGAGAGAGACACACACACAGTGTGGCTTGTAGAGTCACTGTGCGCCCCACTGAAAGCGGCAGAGTCATGTGCTCCTATCACACTCATTCAATTACATCCATTACAAAGTGCTGATGATGAGAAGAATGTTCCCAGTGATATGCTTATTCAAGTAACATTAGCAGCAATGAGAAGGAATCCAGATCAATTTGCTATGGCCTCACATTTTTACAATACCACACTGTATCAGGGAGAACACAAAATCAAGCAGAACAGATAGGCTATACTACAGGGTATGATAAAAATAGCCTAAAGAGCTATGGTGTAGGGTGCTTTAGTCTGGTCCATTCATCTCCTCAAGGGCAAAGTCAAAGATCAATCATCTGAGCACCTTCATCTCTATGGAAAATGCTATCTAAAAGGCTCTCTCAGAGTCTCCAATAAATAATTTGAAAAATATAACTAGAATGTAAAGTCAAAACGTGTCATCGACAGAAAGATCAAACATTTTCAACAAGCCATCCCCCAACTCTCTAATAGTTCTGAGAGATCAAAGATGAACCAATCAGGAAAAGGGGTGGGACTTAGTCTATTGACATATGATCCTTTCCTGAGTCCAACAAGCCTTGCCCCAACTCTCTATGACAAATGGTGTAAAAGTTATTAAGAATTAAAAGTCTGTGAATAAGGGGTTATATGTAGAATGGAGTGATGGAAAAAGGAGAAGCAAGATGTGTGTGTGGGGGGGGGCATCAACATTCATTCGTTGGGCATGTCCTAAGCTGTATAGCAAGTTGGAAGGCTCTAGCTTAAAAGTTGATAATAGCCACACCCCTTTATAAGTCTATGAGAAAAAAAGGATGAAGATACGAGTGAAAGAAAGGATAGAAGTGAGCTATCCATACAAAAAGCACAAGCACACCCCACCGGCATACCCTGAAGATGCCCAGCAATTTTGACCCTGGTAGCTTCAAAGCTGTAGGAGCAGCATTGACAAAAAAGGTAATTACAATATAGTAAGTTGGTTTTGTCAAGCCAACTTAATTATTGAGAGAATGCATGAATTTACACAATAGCTATTAGCTAATGTCATTATCATGCAGTGTTTCCCACAGCTTGTTTACTTGTGATTAGTGGTCGGCAGATAACGAATTTCCGATATCGGCCTGCTGACAATGCCATATGTTGTGGGCGAGCAGTGAGGCTGCAGCAACCCACTGCTCTCATTCTCTTTGGAAATCGTGGCGTTCACAACCATCGCTGTTTTCATTGAAGCATGAACAAATGTCCAAAACAGGAAAACTACAGCACTGAAAAACAATCTTGAGTCAGGTAATCATGAGTATATAATTCCAATAGTGTATTCTGTACATTGTTTTGACCATTTGATTTCATAACATTGCCGTTTCTAGTTGCTCAGCTAGAAAGCTGAGCCAACATGGCGGAGGACCCGCTCCTATGTAGATATGAAGGGCTCATTCTAAGCTAAAGACACAACGATTTTCAGTTTCAGGTGATTATACACTAATGAAAACATAATTATGAATATTATATTCCATTTCTGCCAGTAGATCCCCCTAAATAGTACACCCTGGTCCTTTAAGCTAACTCCATGTTTATTTCTAAGGCTAATGTTAGCAAGTGCAAACCTAGCTGTCATCAACCAGCTAAGCTAGCTAGCATAAATAGCTAACATGTTATTATCAAATTGTTGTATTTTATCAAATGCAAAAAATAAATAGCATTATTTCAACTTTATATTGGCCATCGTCCACCCTGCTCTCTAAATATCTGTATCGGCCATTGAAAAAGCCATATCGGTCGACCACTACTTGTGGTGGTCACCAGCGGGTGGGGTAGAGGGATGGGAACCATGTTACTGAAGTTAAGCGAGTCCATGAAGCCTCAAAGGGCGAGGAGCAGAAGTGGGGCTGCTGCTGTCGGTGTGTGAGTAATGAAAAATGGGAGTCAAGCAGGTGTGATGACTGAAAGGGGTGTCAGCATTTGTGGGGAGATGACAAGCTCAGTCTGAACCTAGAAAATGTACCTGGGTGGGCTGCCCAACATAAGAAAAGTTGTGTGAGAAATGCTGATATTGTTGAAAGTGGCCACTTGTTTGATACACTAGATAGCACCAAGGTTCAAAGAATCCTGAATGGAACCGATTCAAGAACCAGAGCTAATTTGGTGAAAAAGAGCTATTAAGGCATAATCATTCTGGAAGACATTGCTCCCATCAAGAAAGAAATGTATCATGGAATGAAGGAGATTAGGTCCAAACTGTTGTGTTAGAATTTGCAGCCTACTAAAGGATGATTAGACCTAGCTTTAAACCATGACAGGAAATGTACCCCGCCCCAATACCGAACCACCAACCCTTCAATGTAGCACAACTTTGTTGATCCTATATTTTACATTTACACAAACTTAGGAAACTTATGTCTCCTACACCACCACAGTCACACATACAAAGAAAACCATGCATACAGTATGCACACTGTGTTCAACATTTAGCCCTTTCCATTAGGCCCAGTCTTTTATAATAAAAGTTGTGGCCACAGACACAGTCAACACACAGTTACTTCTCTAGTGCAGTCACAACTAGCACCCAACCACTGCCTATTTGGGTTGGGAGTGGTGTATCGTAAAGCCAGTCAACACAACAACAACACAAGCTTTTAGCCAGGAAGATACAGTACCTTAGATACTAACCTATTAACTCTGTGGGCGTGGGGCCACAGATTGGGCCCTTGTATTGTCCATGGTACAGGTACAACTGGCTCTCCAACATTGCGCCAAATAGCCTACACAAATTCTCTTCAGCACCAACTATTAACACTCACGAGATGAGAAGTCAAAGATGAAAGAATGCAATGATGCCACACTGGTATCTGGATAAAGAACAGCCATTGTTTGATAGCTTGACAGTCTATAATTTTGGGTTGCAAATATTCATACTGCCATTAGGTCTAACTTCAAGCCAACAGTATGAAATCTCTGTGCCCATAATATGTCAACTCAACATTTAGCCTGGGGCTGAGATGACCCTGCGAGGCCTGTGCAAGTTGTTTTCTGTCAGCCTGTGAATCAGCGAGCTGGGTGGGACATCCACCTTCCCTGAATTGGCGTCTCCTCTGGTTGTGACATAGTGAAGCCTGCATGTCTGTCTACCCACTCAATCTGCTCTATGACTTCATTCATCTTCCTGTGGAGAATATGACGTGCTGACAGCGACCTTTCCTGCCTCGCTGCTTAAGACTCCCATTCTCACTATAATTATGGACTTGTCATTGCAGCATGGTAAACCCTACCTAGCCTTAACCTCTGCATTAGAGCACACATGACGAGGAACCACACAGTCAGAAATGCAAATAAATCGAATCCGCTTCCTTTGACAACTGTGACTGGAACACATTCTGCAGGTTTGGTGAGTGATGCAGGGAGATATGCTCTGGTGAAGCTTCACACCAGGTCTTTCAGTGTCATTTGGAGTAAGGTCTGGGCCTAACACTACATACAGTAGCAGTCCATGTTAAGCTCAATTCCCAGTGCATGACATTGCTCAATTCTTGTGTACACGTTACTGTATTGTGTGCCTGGGCGTCTCTACAAGTATGATTAACAACATTAGAATGATTGTAACCACACAGCAGGAACAGGGGAGTCACTTTAAAAATTAGAATGAACCAGTTACAGGCTGTGTCTAAATAAAGGCCAATCTGCAATTTCTGTGACCATGTCAATTTTGGCTGTATGCACATAGATTTTTGAAGAGTTTGATTTGTAGATGGAAAATAAGCCGTCTAGCTTTCATAACACAATACGAATCATTTAGCCAATGTTACAAACATAAACAACTTTTACATCAAAACGCATTAAAAACTCAGGCTTGGCACATACAGTCTTGTATCAAAAGCTCACTCTATAAATCTGAGAGTGAAAAAGATCTCTCACACCACATGGTTTGTTTCACAGTGACTTGGCAACCCGCTTGTTTACATTTGGATTGCAGATTGTTTGAGGGTTTTTTATTTTATTAGGCTTCCTGAGGTGGTTATTAAGAATGTATAACAGTAATACTGATCTTTTTGTGAACAAAAGGTTAAGCTAGGCTATTTCATGACATTTTATAGTTATCTGGATAACTAGGCCTACATATCGGCTAATGTTGCTTCTTGAAACAGATCCCTGATGGCTCACAGCTACTGTTAAAGCTCCATGGCCCATGAGAATACTTGTTAATTCCAGCAACCAGTCTGAAAGTGTGTTGCATACCAACCTCATCTATGGTAGCACACCTGCTTTCTGGTGGTCATACTTATTATTGGGAGGCAGCTCATCATTTTAATGACTCTTGGGTGCAAGATAAGAACTTACTGTCTGTGGGATATCTTTTTCTCCGGATAAAGAAACAGACTATTAAATTACCACCGATGTGCAAGAGACACCAGCATATCTAGATGAATGAGAGCTATGCGTGGATGTATTTTATATGACAGCTACTGTAAGGTGAGGCAAATGTAGCTAACAACAGGACAACCCAAAATGCAGTTGCCCAATTGTAAACTGCCATCCTGTCATGTAATGAATCTTGTACCAGGCCCGCAGGATATTACACACCACCAGAAGCTAGCTGTGAAGGTCTGATTAGCGATGGCTGTCTAGCTTTACTGACACCTTGAGCAACTGGTCAACAAACCCTCAGTAAAGACCATCGACGAAATTACCCTTGAAAGTCACGTAAAGACAAGCGTACAAACAACTAGGCAGATGAGATAGGTAACGTTAAACTCGTCAAGAAAGACTGTACACAGTATGATCAAGGCTCTCACAATAGCTCATCTCGCGCACACACAGGAAGAGAGGCATGACAACATTAGCTGGCAAGCTAGCTGGCCACAGTTTTGAGTGTCTTTTCCCACTGAAATAAAATACTATTGTCATGGAGTAGGCTGGCTGTAAAACAAAAACGTGGCCAAAACAAAGCTGTCAAAAAATAGCTTGCTGTCAAATAAATAATTACAAACAGGAAGTAACAGCCTAGCCCTGCTATGCTAAGTTTGGCTAACGCTAGCTAGCTCGGTCGAAGTCAAAACAGTTAAGAGCAGAATTTGGAGGTGCAACATCGCGTAAGAACATTCTGTCTGGACAAGCTACAGTAACGTTAATGTTACAAATGAACGGCAAGAAAACATAATTGCTCCTTCCAAGGCATGCACATGTGTATTGTTAATATCTACAGGTGGTAACAAAAGACCTGTCAACTTAACGTTACTTGTTTAGAGCGTCCGCCTTGGGAGTCCGAGTTGCCTGCTAGCTGTCAAGAGTTGCAGCAGTTTACCGTCCACCACCAGCCCATCCGCCAGCCAAACCAAACCCCTTTCGATCGCGCGCTCTCTAGCCTCAATCACTGTTCCATCCGCAAGCAACGGGAGCGAGCCCGTACCAATGTGTTACTGCTCGAATGGGCAGGGCCTTTCTTTCATATTGTCAATGAAAAGTTTGTTATGGTTTAGATAAGCAGAGGTAGTATAGTGGTGATTGGCACACAGTGTCTAGACAAAACAGCTGTTTGTTATTGTCACATCTATTTTATTAAGCCTGGTGTCTAATGATGAAGAAAGGCATTAAAAGTTCATTTCTAAGCAGGGATGTAGTGGAGGATAAACCCACCTAAACTTAGTTTACCCACCTACCTTTTAAGGTGACATAGATCTTAATGACTGAAATTCAAAGTAGTGCCTATATATTTATAGTAACTACGGTAGTATCAGATTGGAGCAAGTTACATGAAAATAGGGTCTCTTTGTAGTCTTCATGAGGAAAGTTAATAGTTTACCTACCTTTTATTTTACCACTGCATCATTGTTTCAAAGTGAAAATGTATAGGCATGTCTGACATGTTAATATCTCGCTCATTTCACAAACTGTTATTCTCAATCATCACAAAATGGCATTTCGAGCAGTTAGAAATCTTTAATTGTCAAAAGGTAACACTGTGAAATATCATTGTTTTGTTTTTTTACTTCTCTCGTTATATAATTTTGTTTTAACCACATTTCTAAAAATGTATTTTTTTTTTCAAAGTTAACAAGCTATTCAAGCCAAAACATGATGAAAGGAAAATGAGAAGGATTCCTTATGTACTGTAGCATGGGCAGCAGGAAATAATAGTGAAGTATTCTGTGGGTATTCATCACTGAAACATCTCTTTATTCGACCAAATCTAAGAGGTTGGAGATCCTGGCTTTTATCATCAGATTTGATAGATTTCCCTAGTTCAAAATTATTGCTTTTTAGCTAAGAAATATTAAGTCTTCAATCTTCTATTCATTTTGTGTCTGCTTATTGGGGAGGGGGGGCACAGTTGTAGAATGGCACCCCAATTGAACTCCAATTGCAATTCTTATGTTTAGTTAAAAAATCATTAAATGAACATTGTGCTATCCATGAATAATAACACCATGAGCCTAGAAAAACTTGCTAAATGACTCAATACTTCATGTCCTAATTTTTGCCTTGCTTTGCTTATTCAGTCATTAAATCCTGCTGTGTTTTAAAATAATTTCACACAGAAATGCAGAGATAGTATGAGGTGGGGGGTGGCGGGTATGGCAAACAATGCAGTATACTTTCAAGTTCAAAATGAGCACTGCAAAACAATTTCCAGGGGTAGTAAATGCTGAGTTACATACATTTGTATTTCAAGTTTTTCACAATATGAAATAATTGCCAAAGAAATGTGGAAAGAAAATACATAGGCATTTGCATTTCAAATTTTCAACATGAGTACAGGAGTATAGGAGTGTGTAGACAAAATGGCACAAACTACAGTACATCTAAATCACACCCCTAATTCAAAATGCATCATGGCTAAATCCAAAGTGACATCCCTATCAATCAAGAGCACAGAAGAATATATAGAAATGCTTTCGGTGCTTTCTGGAAATATGTACAGTTCAAACTTTTTGCATAACTGTCAATGAAGAGAAATCCAGAAGGTTAATTTCAAGCTAAGCTTTGGTGCTCTTCTGGGGTCAAGTGGCTTTAATGCGTCACATGATTACACATCTGAGAAAATAAAAAAAGTTGGGG
>OMKL01016712.1:1758-17086 GCA_900302295.1 Parasudis fraserbrunneri
TGGCAGCTTATATTTTTTCAAGACAGTGTCAATACATACTCAGCTTTCATGCTGAAGCTAAAGGTGTCAAGTTACCACAAATTGAACCATGAGAGGTTCGACCTATTGGTGACATCACACATGCAACTCAGATTTCAGGGCAGTACAGAGAAGCACTCCCTCTCTAGGGGAAGATAGTGAAAAAGGTGCTCTGGTGACAAGTTCTGCACAAATATCAATCTGTATAGTCAAAGGCATGTTTTTGAGGGGAAGGGAATCTTTAATAAAGGGCCCCACACCTCACTTCCAAATAATATTATTAGAGTTAATATGGAGTGGTACATTTTAAGCCACATTTTTATTGGGATAGCCTATATGTTTTGACAAATGTAGATTTGATTGAGTAAAATGCTCCTCTAGTCTTCTGGCTGAGTGCCTTTGTAACTAGGCTGAAGCTACCTGAGGAGCTGATCTCTAAGCTCAGGTAACTGTACCTGCTACTGTGTTTCAACACTCTTCCCCCATACCTGAACTGGTATCTGTTTCCCTGGTGTCTGGCTTTCTTTTGGAATATCACAGATTTTTTTTTCCAAAATTACCTGTTAAGGCCCATCTTTTTCTATGTTGTTCAACAATGTCAAGGCTTTGTTTCAGTCCTTGAGCTATAGATGACATCAGGAAACACTTAACCTCTGTATCTAAAAGGGTGAGGCCAGGGGCTGAAGACCGCTCAGTCATGTTTGCTAGCTCATTACATAATGTAGGCTATGAACAGCATAGGACTGAGACTACAGCCCCGGCAGACCCCTCTCCCTTGGTGAAAGAAATCTGTTCTTTTATTGATTATCTTAACTGCAATATGAAATATATTGATTTTATCAGATCATAGTTTTCCTTTGATGCCAATTTGGAGAAGTTTACAGAAGCCCTTCATGCCAGATTGAATCAAAGGCTTTCTTAAAATCACAAAAATAGGTGAAAATGTTTCTAGATTTCAATTTGGTGTTTTGATTTATTAAGGTATGAAGAGAATAAATGTCATCAGAGGTTCTGTGTTTTGGAAAAAAGCCAGTTTGAGATTTGTTTAGAGCATTGTGTTTGACAAGAAAGTTTGTGATTCTTTTATTGATAAAAGATCAAATTTGTCTCCCTTTTTATATATGGGGTTATCTCTTTCCCTCTCTCGCCTCTCTCTCTCTCTCTCTCTCTCTCTCTAAAATCTGCTCATTACAGGACTGTTCCACCCCAGCCAATACCCCTCCCCCACATGCACACTCCTTCTCTCCGCTCTTAAAGAGATAGAGGCACAGGGACAGAGGTAATAGCAGCATGTACCCAGCCCACCGTGCTGTCCCTTTGGGGATACAGCTTGCTTTTCCTAATTATCCAGCCTCATTTCACTCTCTCCCTCTTTTTACTCCTCCCCCTTGACAAAAATCTGGGAAGTCAGCAGTCTATTTCCTGTATACTAGTGGGTTTGTGCGTCTATTGATCCCGTGCCACTCCGAAGCATAGGCTCCTGAACTAATTGCTTGTTTTGTCCTTTCACTGCTGTCCAATAAAAAACAACCCAGACTGTAGTTGTCACTTGAGTGATCATTACTGAGGCCCAGACACACCATGTCATATCACAGAATTGATAGGTTAACGGTTTATCTTGGGTAAAAAGATATCCCTTAACCTACATACAGTATATCCTTCTATTTCTGTCCTATCCGAGTCGACCCATTTGGCGGCACAATATGGGTGCTCTGAGACGATCTGACTCAAAAGTTATCTTTTAAGAGGAGTCCGAATGGTGTCTTAGTAAATAAATCATACGTTCTAATCTGTAAACATTGTAGCACACAGAGAAAGGCCTGCCAGTATTAGAAATATTTCTGATACTGAACACACCATCTGCTGAACGTTACCATAACTGGCATGGTGTGGCTGAGGCACAGGTCAGCCTGCAAAGATTACGCAACAGGATCAAATGAAGCATTTATTAGAATGCATGATAAACCTGTGTAACAGCAACCTATTTACGATAGTAACTCGTATTTGAATGTTGTTTCAAGTAGTAACTGGAGATCAATTAGATTTAATTTGTGAGAGAGAACTCCAACATTGGACAATGGCATTCGGCTGGATATACTACCTATTTGCTATTACTATTGTTTGTGTGTGTGTGTGTGTGTGTGTGTGTGTGTGTGTGTGTGTGTGTGTGTGTTGGAGGCATCATTTAAGTAAAATTCATCTTCAGTATGTCCTCAGTTCAGAGAAAAGCTAAATAAAATAAGAACGACAAAAAATAAAACCAGTCAGTGTTTAAATAGTCAAAATGTGTTGTCATTATAGCTGCTCACCAGTGACTGGGCCGTTGATGGACCACATATGTGTATCGTTAAATCCTCTCTGATGTACTCCCTCTTGTGGTTGTGTGGGTTGGACGCTGGCCTCGTACTGAACCTTGAATGCCTCCACATTTCGTTGAATTTAACGTTCTCTTCGAAACTCAAGTTATCATAAAAAATACGTTTTTTTCATCTCTATTTTATGTTAGGGTGGGATGCGATGTCTCCAGTGAAGTTAAGGTTAGGGATAAGTTAGGGTTACCTGTAGGTTTATTAACAACTTTTTAGGTGAAAGTTATGATGAATTCAACGAAATGCGCATACCTTCAGACCATGACCAACCGCGGTAGCAGCCCCTGCTGCTCTTCCTCTGCTGGCTGCTGAACTGTGTCTCTTTTGTACTCAATAATTTCAGTATAGCATAATGGACTATGACAAATATGATAGCTAGAATCAAATACATCAGTTTCATCATGTTAAAGGTAAACTCTGTAATGCAGTCAAACGTCAACTTCTAGACAAAATAGTCCCTTTTCGTATTGCACTTTGATTGCATTTTTAGATGCGATGTCATTAACTCACTTAATCAGTAACTCACTTACGGTTGGCCGCTCTGCCCCTTGTGGCTCACAGGAAATCCGCTTCGCATGTATGACCCTGTGGCCTTGTTTGTTTTGGTCTGATGTGTGGGTTGGAGCTGAATGGGGATAGGGGAGGTGTTGTTATTGCTGACCATACCTCAGGTCTGGAGAAATTCACAGTATACTAAGTTACTATATAGATACAATATAGGCCTACTGTGTATATGCATATTATATGAAGCTATAATATATGTAGCTCTATAGTAACTTATGAAAGTGTTATGAAAGTATGTGAATTTCTCTTGACCACTCTTGGCAGAGCCTGAGGTGTGGCCAGCTATAGCATCATATTCCCTATCCCCACACATCAGACCAAAACAAAAAATGTAAACAAAGTGCAATACCAAGCGGGGCCTAGAGGTCGCTGTTTGACGGGACAGGATAGATTCTCACATTTAACATACTGTAGGCCCCTGAAGCCATAACCTCATCTCAGGAAAAATTAACATGATTATACAGTATGTGCAGCTAATATGCATCTGACTGAGCTGTGTCATATGGAAAAACTTTCACAATATACTGTCAAGGTACCATGTGTGTGGAACATACAGTAACGCGTAACAAATGTCAAGATTCAATACTTCATTACCATTTCAAGCAAAAGCTGATTAGAATTGTATTGTCTCCATTCATAAAATCATAGACAAGACAATATCATAATGTATACAACATAAATAGGCCTGCCTGAAAAAAAGTAGCATTTGAGAAATTATGTAAAATATTATTCTGATTTGGCTAGCTTAAGTTCCTCTGACAGGGTGCTCCAGTGCATGGGAGCCCTGACAGCAAAGGCCCAGTCACCCTTCATCATTAGCCAGGACCTTGGAATAGCCAAAAGGGCCCTGCTTGAGGACCTCAGGCTGCCCTCAGGCTCAGAGTTGTACCTGGGGGTCAGACCCAGTCATGCCTTAAAGGTTATCAGTAAAATCTTAAAATCAATTCTACAACTAAGGTATAATCAGATATAATCAGTTTTCTTCAAGATATTTTATAAATGCTTTCAGTAGAATTGCATAGCTAGGGTAAAGCTTGGATCCAACTTTATTTCCTGTTGCAATGTTTGCTAATATCTGACAAAAAAATAAAATCTAGTACATTTAGAATTTTTATGTTGTCAAGTTGAAACAAAATTTTATTTTAGGAGACTTTGTCCTCATCTTCATTGACAGTTGAAAGGCTGAGAGGGAGACAGAGAAGGGGAAACACAGGAGTGGAGTTACTGGTGATGGGATGCAATCCCAGGCAAACAGGGGTCCCTGTGGCTCCAGAGGAGGGGGTCCCTAGTACTACACCATCGCCAAGCCAAGCACAGGTGACATTGTCTTGTAGTATATTCTCTCCATGTGTATGATCGTAACAATTTCAATTTGATCCCGACTATGAATACCAACAAGATGTTCAGGCATGTGAAGTAGAATTTGAAGGTCTTATGAATCAACCCAGCACTTAAACCAGGAAGTAGGAGGATGGGTGGGGCTCTGATCTCAGGCTGAAAGGTCAGTACAAGTCATTAAAAGTCTTGACAACTGTCTCAGTACTGCACTGAGGTATCAAACATGTTAACTGTAAGTAAAATAAGACCTGAGGGGTTTGTGGAGGTGGAAAAAACAGACAAACTATATCTGCTTCCAAATCTAACTGAATTTTTCTTTTTTTTTTTAAAAGAAAAAAAAATTGTTTTGTTGTAAAATGAGAGCAAGAGAGAAATCCTATCTTTGCTATCAACGTTAGTACTTTGCCTACTCAGTGTGCACGTCTTAATAGTCATTACATAAAATTTAAAAAGCCAATTAAGACACATTCTCTTTCGCCCTGAGCATCAAAATACTACTGAATATCTGAAACTGAATCATACTACAAAGAAACACCGTAAAAATAGAATCTATAAAACTAAGTCTGAAAACGAAGAAAACTGAAATTGAAACCTAAATTGAACTAAAAGAAAAAGTACGTTAATCACAAAACTACATAAAAATGACGGCTGTGATTATGTGTTGGAGGATGTGTGTGTTAGGGATATCTGGGAGCCATCTGTTCCCGAGGATTTGTGCAGACGCCATTGGCCGAACCTCAAAGGAAGGAAATAGTCACGATACGGAGCAAGACATCAATCTAGAAACATGAATCATTTCAATGACTCCATCTTTACTGGATGGGAAATGTGTTTGGGTGCGTGAGTAACCTGGAGGGGAGCCTCGATATGTACAATCTACAATAGAACATATCTACATGCCATATTTCAGTGAGGTGGATAAGGAAAAATAATTATAATTAAAATTTAATTGATATAATGAGGATAATGTCAAGTTTTGGATAAGGAAGTGACCTGACAATTGAGAGACCAGGTTTTGAGAGATGATGTGCATGCATGTTTTAGCCCATTTAAAGCAGGAAGAATTTACCATCCAATTGCAGCAAGCTATGAACTAAGTTGTTAACTACATGAGAATATATGTAGGGTGGGCCAATACATTTTGAATCTGGTGATGTGATTTTACTGTGTAAAGACAATAACTTCAATCCATGATTTGGGGATAATGTTCCATCAACCAGCGTTTTTATTTGCAAAATACAATAATGTAATTTACTACTATTGGATATAAATGGTTACAGTAACACATGAAGAACGAACATGGCATCCAACAGAGACAAAATTATAAAAGTGAAACAGCTGGGGGCACCATTCCTCTCAGTAGGAAAATGAAGTGAGAATTCCCTCTTTGAATGGAAAGGCAGGGACAAAGGCTGGAGGAAATGCCTCTTTATGTGAGGATGTCGTGGGCCTGTTGCTCCACTAGCATGGCCATGTTCTTCACGTCGCCACACCAGAAGTCCAATCTCTCCTTCATACCCTTGATCTGCAACAGCATTCAAAAGGTGAACGTTAAAAAAACAAACAAAAAAAAAACACTGAACAATATTCTTGTTGAAGAGAGTTGAATTAACACAGAATATATACAGACATATACATACAGATTTGTACAATATGTAGCTCGCTCTTTTGAGTGTATAGCTTGGACATAGGGATGAACCAATAGTGATGCGAGTACTAAACTTTCTGTATCTGCTGACACCGAGTGCCCATCCGAACCACTGTTTTTACTGAAAAGTACAGACTGAGACCACTAGGTTGGGGTCACTGGACAAAAATAATGGATATAACCCATTTTTCTCCGTTACAGAGATCTTACATGCTTCTATCGGGCAAAAATGTATAAAAGAAAGTAACTTTGCTCATTTCTGACTTGTTATATGTGGCTCAAATTTTGCACTGGGTAAATTCTCTGATACCAATATGCTGTTTTACCCTGGTTTTCACCCATTATTGGATAACAGCATTGGTGCATCCCTACTAGGTAATAAAATAATAATAATAACAATAATAATAATAGCAATTATCATCCTCATCATCATACTATTGTTATAGTTTGAGAGCAGTGAGTGTTTACCTGTTGCAGGTCCAACACTCTGGGCTGTACCCAGGTCATCTGTACCTTCTGGTCCACCTCGTCAATGTTGCCTTTGATCAGGCCCACAGATAGAGCCTTCATGACCAACAGCTCCACCTGCAGGCCAGAGACGCACATCAGAGCCCTCAGTTAAAAGAGGAACACCACCCAAATCAAGAATTCCAATACGTTATTTCCACAGCCTAGGAAAGTTCCATCGGATATTTATGAACACGAGCTACTCTCTCCCAAAGCCCGGAAACCAGAGAAGTAAGACTCAGACTTGTGATGTCATCAGATGTAAAGTCTGGAGCTGCTCCATAAATAATGAGTGGGAGACTGATTTTGTGGACCCTTACATTTTTTGTTTTCTATTTTGTACCCAAATGAGCTTCATTCTATAGTGGTGTTCTTAGTTCTGAAACAGAAAATTCAGAACATTCCCCTGGGTGTTCTCAGTGTCACCTGTACCATCTCTCTCAATTCACTGTCTGTGGAGCAGCTTCAGACTTAATACCCGATGACATCACAAACTTGAGTTTTAGAAGTTTCCCTCCTGACTATTACAGTGTTTCCTATAGGTTCTTAGGTTAATTGCGATGGTGGCAAGCTGGGATGGACAACACACACAGTTGAGCAGTGGAATGACTGTGCACATACAAGAAGAGACATTATTAATTTGTTATTTTATCAGTTATAGAGATATACAGAGACAGTCTATATAATGAGTGGTAGGCACACTGCGGTAGTTTTGAATGGGGAAATCCGGAACACTAAAGATGGCATCAACAATAAAACTACTTGCTACAAAACAAACTTATTCAGAGAAAATAATTACGTGTGATGTGATTTTATGTTGAGTAAAATTATAATTTACTGCACTTGAATGCCAGTCAAGTCTTAAGTACGGCTTCTGCCATCATAAAGTAGGAGCCTCTCAGATGCACTTGAAGGCCCCATCTGTTCTTAACTTGGTCAGGTCACCCCTTCAGAACACTTCAGAGATGATTAGGGCAGGGCTGTGCCAGGCTAAGATAAGGGAGTGACAAGCTACATTTCTATCCAGGTCTGGGTCAGATCATTTCTTCTACCATTTCCATTTTTTCCTCTTCTCTTAAAAACAGATGGGTCTGTTTCAGGGCTAGTGAAGAATCAGATGTCTTTTCGGTTTGGGTAAAATTTTTGAACCCCTTAAAATCACATCAAATGAGATGGTTAGGTCAGCTTTTATCATAAGCATAGAGGAAATTGCAGGCAAATACTGCCTATTGTAATCAAAAGTCAAACTCAGTCAAGCTAATCACTGACAAACAATTTAACATATTGATTCGATGTACTTCGGTGCCCAACTGACCTCATTGACAGGAATCTTGGCACTCGTAGCGATCTCGTGGAAGGTCAGCTGCCTGTGGTTGGCAGGGCGTGTGAAAGTCATCTGGAGAGAAAGAGGGCAGGAAGAGAAACGTTTCAGGGCACATTCACACAGAGCAAGTGAAACGGTCAAGGACGAGAGGGCAGCACTCTTCCCTTGGTATCGTTTTATTTTATCGAGAGGGGAGACACAGGAGAGAAGGTTCTGGCGGGATCTGATCCCAGGCCAGCAGGGGTACATATGGTTCCAGGGCCAGGGGGGGCTTCACCACTGCACCATCTCTGGGGACAATTGATGCTATTTTGATGTAGCCATCAACTCTGAGGGTGTTGTTTGAAGTTGTTTATTTCTAATTAAAGTTGTAAAGCACTGGGAAATGTTGAGCCGCTATCAACTTCTCTTCCATTTTGGCAAGAATGATAAGACAGTCGTTTTGGTCACGTAAGGCAGAACATTTATTTGCAGAACTGTTGTCACGTCGGTAGGAAAAAAAATGTTTAGCAGTGGTTAACTTTTCACGGGCATCAAAGTAGTCGACTGAAGTAATATCGGCCGAGTTTCCTCCACTTTATAGAAAGTGAATGGACTTCTGTGACGGCTTGATGGCATTGCTCCCTGTGTGGACACAACACGGCTCACTAACAAGGAGGTTGATTTTGTTTGACTGGAGCACCTTTCTGAACTGAACAACTACAGGCCAGTTTAGTCGGAATTTCCTCGTCTGTGTCACTCCCTTTGCTGAGCAGAATGGACACAAACAGGGCAATGTTTCACTTAAAATTATTTACCAAATTCCTTCTTGCTCGACCTCGCTATAAAGGGAGCTCTACGATCTACCTTGCTAGGCTAAACAAGTTCTGCTTTGGACCCACCTCCATCACACAGAGCAGCTGGATCTTCTGCATCAGCTTGGACTCGTGGGCTGCCAGGTCAGGCTGGGACAGAGACACTTATTAAGACAGCTGAGGTACCATGTTGTCAGCTAATAGCCATCCAAATGTACAGATACAATTCTTTATTCAACAAAAGTAACTTGAATGAATGAATGAAATCTTTAATGCCTCCATTTCTGAATATGTTGTACTATAATGTACTGCATTGGCTGGAATATAAGACAATGTTTATTGCTGAAAAATACACCTGAAAATGTGCAGTCATCTTATATTCACGGACTAGAGGTTGAGAGGTGTTGCGGGAAATACAGTTTAAATATGGAGTGATGTTTATAAAGCAATGGTATGACATGTTTGGCATCTATGGGTTCCTCAAAAACTCTAGTTTCTTATGATACCAGCTTAGCGATAGCTTAAAAACGGAACCCACTACGACCTCAGACAGACAGTAACATTAATGCTGGAAGATCATCGTTAGGGACTGCAGAGGAGACATAGTTCCAAATTTAAGATCAAGGTGATGGCAGAGTCTAATAGAAATATAACCTATGATTCTATTTTTCACTTTGAGGTGGTTAAATTATGTGAGAAAGTTTTCTTTGTAAAATCAAGATTTGATCTTCAAAAAAATTAATTAAAAAAATAATAATATTTTAAAAAGAAATATATATATATATATAAAGAAAATCTGGAAAAAGTAAAAACAGAGGATGTCTTATAATAAAGTCATCTTATATTCAGGCCAATACAGTAATTATATTGTATAATTGAATAAGCTATGCAACAGTCAACACTAACCTGCTGGCCCCAGGCCGACTTGAAGCTCTGGAACTTCTCCACGTTGCCCCCATTAAAGGCATAGAGGGTGTCAATGAGCCACTGCTTGTCTGTGTTCCTCAGTGTCTCTAGCACTGGATGCATCAGCTGCAAAGACAGAGCCATTGTGTAAGTGCTTGGCACTATGCTAAAAGCTTTCAAGGCTGAAAAACAGCAATGAATAAAGTGTGCAGAGCCAGACTCTTCATCACAGATAGAGAAACAAATGATGATTTATAAGCAAGGATGTGATCAGGACATAACAAAAGTGGGAAATAACACAAAAAAACAAATGAATATGGGACTAAAAGCTAAAATCCTGACCTGGAAGGGAACTGAAACATTGCGTCCCTGATTAACAAATTCGTCAAGTTCCTTACCAGCTCTCCAAAGTTATAAACCCCTTCTCCTAAGAGGCCAGCCAGGCCGAGTGTGAACGCCCTCTCCTGCTTCTCTGTCTCTGTAGGGCGGATAACAATATTCATAGACTCATGCTCTTACCTGCCACTATGGATCATTTAGCACTGATACTCCAACTGAGTAAATAAATATTATTAATAAAGATATTGATTACTAAGATCAGCCAAAAAAAGAATTCTCCTTTTTTTTCCCATCATGCCTTACGTTACCTGGCAAGTCTTTGATGTCTACACAGCCGAGGTAGCGCAGAGCATCCTTGTAATAGGAGGCGTGGTTCCCAATGATACGGTAGTATTTGCTAGAGAGGTCATAAAAGCGCCCATGAACCGACGTCACCCCTGGCAGGTTATTCAACATCTCCTCGACCTCTTCAATAAGTTTCTGCAAGGGTGGAAAAAACAACAACAAAAAAACATTATACACAATGGCTAGTTTCTATAACAGTGGCTTGTAAGGATTCAAAGAGGGGGTAAAGAATTGAGAGTAAAGAATTACCTTTGTCGCTGGTAGGTCGTTGATTTCCAATTTAAGACTGCCGATAGATGTCTTGCAGAGAATCACTGCCTCTTCACTACTTTTCACCTGGAATAGATAAAGACAATGTTAGAATGCTTCATAATGAATCGACTTTGTAAATTGATGTGTCATATACAGACAAGTCAGCTTACTTTTTCCTTAGTCTTCTCAAGGAACGTGATGGCATCTTTGGGCTCTGTGAACAAGAACTTTTGCTTTAAGTGGCACTACACTGTGGTAAAACACTCCTTTGTGTACATATAGCTCTATAGGAGATCATGAGGAGTCAACCATCCGCCAGTACTGTACTGATCACTCTGTGGACCCGTAGTTACAACACACAAATTGTGCTTCTAACATATAAAGATTGGATTATGGTCATTAAAATCTCTTTTTCAAATTCTCTTTTGTGGGGCATCCACTACGTTTACAGTGACACGTCTATTTCCACTTCCTCCGACCCTCGTGCCCTCCTTCAGCCATGTATGTGATATATTTGTGTATCGATTCATATCGTAAGATAAAAATATTATCCCATCTCTAGCTAAAACATTAAAATATTCAATCAAAATGAAATATCAGATATAATACAGGAAACATGGTAAATGGACTGCATTTATATATACATGGGAATGAAACAGAGGCACATCCAAAGGAGTACTGCTTCTTATTAAATGTGGTTGTTCTTACCCGTCATCTGCCTGGCAACATAGAGTATGATTTCCACCAGGGACAGCGGGTTGATTCTGTTAAAGGATTAGAAAGAGTAAATTAGCAGTATAGCAACAGACAACCAACGACCAATAATCAAGTGTTAATTGTAACATGAGCAGATCAAATACTAACGGCAACTTCAACACACCTGTGTTCGAAGTCGCAGAGGAAATTTTCATAGAGCTGCAAATGTGAAAAAGGACATGTCAGTTCAGTTAGGGTACAGTATAATGGACCATACCATCGTTCCAGATTGTGTCAACTTTGAGAAATATTCTCTTAGTGGACACAAGATGTGTGTACATAATAATTGGAGCTCTTTGAATCATTTTGTAGTTACCTGTATGAGGCCATCCCCTGTTTTGAAGCAAGGATCTTTGACAAACTCTGTAAGCTTCAAGGTTAACTGATGCCACAATCTGTAAACACAACGAGGCAGATCAACATAATGCTGTTGACATAATATCAATATGCTGACGACACCCTGATAGAGACAGCCATGTTGTTGAAATATTGTAACAACTTTGTACAGTATTTATTTTTACTGAGTTAATTTTCCTCAGTGTGTATGCCATCACTACTAAGACGATCTCCCCAAGTCTCCTGACGCTAGAACAGGAGAGTCAAGACTCAAATCTGTGATGTCATCAAGAGACAAGCGCTGGAGCTGCTCCACTGATAATGAACGAGACTTAATTTGAGAACATTGTGACAGTACAGTATCCAGGGTGATTTTAGCTATGTGGATAATATATGGACACATACTATTTCTCACATTATGATAAATGTGACTCACATCGACCAAAGAAATTTACCTAACGTCTACTAGCTTGTAGCCATTTGCAATGGTTTCCCACGTTGTAACTTGGCTACAAATCATTTGATCAAAACAGCTGACCATTAATGTTAGGTCGGTATCATTGCCTCCCATCTAGTAAGATAAAACATTTGAGGTTACGGTATGGTGGGAAGTTAAGTTATTTCTTAGTTCCACCAGGCCCGAGACTGATGCAATGAAAACTTGAAATATTCGGCTGGTAGCTGGACGACATATCAACCATAGCCATTTTTGTTAGTATTTGGCAGTTTTTGGTGTTACTTTTATGTCATTCACGTAAGCTAACTCAGGGCTAGTTCAGAATGGTTAGCTAGCGTTCGTTCCATGCATGACTCAGCGTACAAATCAATGGAAGAGCTAGCGATAGCTAAGAATGCGATTTAGCTAGTTAGCTGATTTAATAGTTTTTACTTTTTATTGTATAATTCCTCCAGCGTGTGCCATTCTGCTGCCATTTCCGGAGTTGAGCTGTTGCTCTGCTGCTGTTTGAGGTACCCGGTAACATCTTTCATGGTAGCGAAAGTCCGTATTTTACCACCGATTCAGAAGAATTGTTGTCAAGTTTTGGCTAGTAGCTAGTGGCTTTGCTTGTGGTGGTGTCGTTCAGAGCAAAGCATGATGGGAGTTAAAGTGGGCGTTACCTTATTACCGTAATGTCAGAAAAGACAATTGGATTCATGTACATTTTATTAAATTAGCCACATTATCTCAGCGATACATTAAATTCAAGATATTACATATTGAATTGATCATGAGTTGTTTATAACCACAAATAAAAATCGACAATATAATTCGTTATAATTATGAACTGTTGTATTTATGTCAGACATTATGGCATAAGGTCAAACTAGTACGCGATTGTCCAAGGCAGAAATCGGCTGTTTACATTCTGTAAACGTGCCAATAGTGGCACTATTTGGGTTTAGACTTCCTCGCTACTAGTGCTAAATTTTGCACAATTTTTTAAAATACTGTTACAGTGTTGTTTGCATTGCAACAATGACTTTCATGACCTCTTCACCACTCTCGCCTCTCAGTTGCAGGCTGAGGCTTTGTTTATATCGTAATCTAAATTCAAGAAGATTTAGGCGTATCATTTTAAAAGGTCAGTAAAGACAGTATGGAATTACCTTTTAATGTAATTCAGTAAATTGTTTATTTTGATAACTTGCTGCCAGGTACCGCTGTTGGAAAAAATAGGTTGACTACATATCATGTCCCTCTTTTTCCTAGACCAACAACAACGATCCTTAGGCTATGGTCAGGGGGGACTGTGTCCAGCTCAAAGTACAGCAGTTCCTTTCAGGTAGCCTACCTTCCGACACTGTCACACCTACACTGCCCTACAAAGGCAAAAAGCAGTACCTTCCGTTACTGCCTTTTGCCCTTGTACAGCTGAGTACCCCTGGCCTCTACATGTGTATTTATACCACTATATGTATCCTTCTACCTGTGTATGACTACCACTATATCTGTATCCCTCTAAATGTGTATGTACTAATACCACTATATCAGTATTGCCCTACAAAGGCAAACTATAGTAGATCTTCAGTTACAGGACAGTAAACGTCTTCAACTGTACCTCCTGTATTGTGGTCTGTTTAGGGTTGTCAAATTCAATTAAAAAAAACAAAACAAATAAATGCACCAAGATCCATGCATGCATTTGTTGAGAATAGGATATAACAAATCTCCGAAATGGTCTGCTGCTTGTAGGTGTATTGTGAGGTGATCAGACTCAGTACACTTATTGCTGTTCGATGAAATATTTCCTATATTGGAAAATTACATGTATCCTGGTTTTTCAAAGTTAAATCGCTTGCCCCATTGGACTATTTTGGAGTCTGGTGAGATGATGCAGTACAGTGCTAAGTTTCTCAGTACTAAAGCAATCAGTGAAAGTATGGCCTATATTAGTCAACATCATGCCAGACAAGGCATGGGAGACAAGACAAGACAAGGCCTGGGTTTAAAAAAAACAAACAAACAAAAAACACATGTTGTATGGTGTTCTGACTGGTGCTCCAGAATAAATCATATCTTTGCTTTGTTTTTATGTAGACCTAGCTCTCCCTGGTGGAATGGGATACGAGGGCTTTTCTCTGGAGGCGGCGGTGCAGGCGCCAAGCAGCAGACCCTGGAGGACATTGCTAAGAATATCCAAGAGAAAAACTACAAGAGGATTGTGGTGATGGCTGGGGCTGGGATCAGCACCCCGAGCGGCATCCCAGACTTCAGGTGAAAAGGATTAGATACAGTATTGGCTTCTCATTTTTTCTCATACTCTTGTAGAAGTATGTATCAATTTCATGCCAATAAACAGTACATTCCAAATCTACCAGGTTAGTAGGAGTCAAGTGTGTATTCACTCTTAAAAAAGATGGGTTGCACTGAGTGTGTTGTCTCTAACTAAACACATACCGATGTGTTAAAAACGGGCACAACCTAGCTTAAAATTGTGTTGCTAATAAAACCAGTTTTTTTTTTGTTTTATATGAATTTAGTAAAGGACAACACATGTTATTTCAACCTGTCTTTTTTAAGAGTGTTCCCTCTTTCCCCAACCTCAGGTCCCCAGGCAGTGGTCTCTATGATAACCTGCAGCAGTATGACCTGCCTTACGCAGAAGCCATATTTGAGATCAGCTTTTTCCATCACAACCCTATGCCCTTCTTCACCCTGGCCAAAGAGCTGTACCCGGGGAATTACCAGCCCAATTTGACACACTATTTTGTGCGACTGCTTCATGCCAAGGGTCAACTTCTCAGGATGTACACACAGAATATTGACGGTTTGGAGAGATGTAAGCTGAATGATGATGATGTTTGCTTATGTTTTTTTGTTTTTTTTAACATAACAATCAAATAAAGAAGTCATGACAAGCTTTCTTTACATGACTGCACTTAAGTGTGTGTGTGTGTGTGTGTGTCTCAAGTGGCAGGGATTCCTCCTGAGATGTTGGTGGAGGCCCATGGAACATTTGCCACTGCTACCTGCACCGTTTGTCGAAGGGAATATAATGGAGAGGACCTGCGTGTGAGTTGTTTACACCTTGGGCAAACTTAAGAAACCCTTAAATAATTGTTTGTAAGCATGGTGTGTTTGTCATCTATCTTGCTAGCCTGATGTGATGAGGGGGACAATCCCCAAGTGCCCTACTTGTAAGGGAATGGTGAAACCTGATATTGTCTTCTTTGGAGAGAATCTGCCCCAGCACTTCTTCAAGTACATCACAGATTTCCCACTGGCAGACCTTCTGATCATCATGGGAACTTCTCTGGAGGTGAGAGGAACCATCAGCTTTGATAGTCTCCAATAGCTGAGACAGGGTCTCTCACTCAATACACTGTGTTT
>OMKL01016712.1:17647-31593 GCA_900302295.1 Parasudis fraserbrunneri
AGAAATTTGAAATTGAAATTTGAATACAAGTTTTGCAGTCATGGGGGGAAAAAACTGGTCTTTAGTTCAAAAGTCACTAGAATTTGCCATTAAACATTTTTTTTTTTAATTATTATAATTTTTTGTTGTTGTTTTGTTTTGTTTGTTTGTTGTTAAAGATCTCTCTATTTTGATCTGCAGCCATAAAATCTATTTGATTTTTTTGCAGCATTATGTGCCATCATGTGATCCATGCTTTTATGCCGGGAAAATAAGGATAACTTTTAAATGTATTGTTTTATTTACAGGGCACAGGGAAGAGAGAGGAGTGAGACCTATTCACTACATCTGGCCTGGAGGTTTTTAATTTATTCACTGGACTTCGTGCTTAGCAAAGGACCACAGGACAGAATCCAGTTAACTTTGCTGCACACTCTGTACTCTGACAATGGTTGCTGGAACAGCATATTCAAGTGCTGACGCCATTTGTCTTGTCATTGCAAAGTCACAGGCCCTCATTTGTGAGGCCATTGTAAAAATCGTCGCAAATTCAATCGTTGGGATGATTATAAGAAACATGTCACATTTGATTTATGAAACTTTGTTACAGGTTCAGTTTAAGCGTAGTATCCAAAGTGAAAGGGGCATTCTGGAGAGCAACAAGACAGACACATGGCAGTGTCCTCCGATAAATGCATGTCAGAAGTGGACCTCCAATCATTTAAATGGACTCATGTAGGTTGATTAATATATATTAAAGAGAGACGTTGTACTGTCTCCCTGCTGTATGAGTGGAGCCAAGTGCTACTCAGTACTCATTTGCACTTTTGTAATACAGATAAAGCTAAAAGTTAGTTTACCATATTATATCATCATTAGAAAAAAACAAAAAACTCTGATTGAAAGGAAATAATGGCAGAATTATTTGTTTAGAGGAATTCAAAATTAAGCCAGCCTATTTCTATATTTCATTTCTATAGGCTGTGATTTGTTGGTTTTCATGATTAAAATAAGAACATATTTTCACATGGACTTATGAAGTGATATGGGCAATCTTACAGGCTTTATTTAAAACTCAATGGGTTAAGCAGACTTTATATATTTACATGAGAGACAATTACATCTCTAATAGCTTAGCTTTTATTTGTCAGAAAGAACCACATTTTTAACTGGAACAAAAATATGAAAACATGATTAATTCATATATGTGCTTAAATGCATACCTGACCACTGGATGGAGCCAGAGAACAGCCTTGGTAGTGATTGTTACTTGTTGAGTGGTCACTGCCAGCTAATTAGCAGCATGGGGAAATGGCACTGGTAACTGCTAAATCTATTGAATACATTAAATTCAGTTCAATTCCGTTTTATTTAAAATGCATTTCAAACACAGACGTCACATTGTAGGATATTGTTGGGCACATTGTTGCATTGTGTGAATGCACTGATATTCTATCTTTGGCAGGATAGCATATGCTTGAGTATAGGCTCCTTTCATACATCAGGGTCACTGTCTGGCACAGAAAGTTGAAATTGTTTTTGTATTTTTTGTATTTGGTGCGGGTACAGTAATAAAAATAGGTTGTTGACAAGAAATACAATCACAGCTTGGGGCGTGTTGAAAAGCATTCTTACAGGCACTCTTTATATAAAATGGGTGTCAGGCTCAAATTAAATGAGGAATATATGTGATGGAGTGGTTTTGTCACTTTTTTGTACAGACAGCCTCTGTATTCCCCTGCTGATCTAAAGGTAATACACAGTGACATCTCTGTTCAGACTGTGTGACATTGTTTACTGTTTCCTCCATCAACACTCCAGCTTGTACAACATGCAGCAACTAAAATGTTAGCTGGTGTCAAGGGCAAGAACATGTCATCCCAAATATAGTATTTTCATACTGGCTACATGCTAGTCTTAAATTTGATTTCAAGATTTTACTGTCCACCTTTAACGGTATTGCAAGGACTGTCTCCAACCTATATCGAAGATGTTTTAACCCCTTATGAACCAGAGTGCAGCTGACGTCCCCGGGCTGGGCCCCTCCTCCCATTCTGCATTCTAGTCTTATTTCTAGTCTCATTCTATTATTATTTATTCTACATTAAAGGCGATTAGCCTTTAATCTAGTGTCCCGAGGCCTAGACTGTGGATTGGCATGCCTGGAGAACATAGGCTAGCAAAGATGGGATTATCTTGAAACGTTATTACTGATTTTATGATTTTATCTTTTACTCATGGGTTAAACAGAGTTTGTAAAAGTTTTACATTAGAAGCTTTTGTTTGTAACAAACTAACTAACTACTTTCAACTAAAATATAAAGACATGGTAAATTCATATCTCTGCTTAAAGGGAAAATCCATCCTAAAACAGAATTTACATTGTGCTATTCCAGTGATCTTGAATATTTCACTTTAATAGAACATGTCAAAATTCCGCAGTCTTACCTCTATCTAAGTGCATCTACAACAGCTAGTGACCACTGCTGTCCCTGTCGTCTGCTGTCAACACCACTCTTCCTCCCAGGTGTCAGGCTCCTCATTCACTTCCATTCATTTTCAGGACTAAACTGAATATCATACTTCTGAAGTATAAACAAACTACAGCAACATGATTCTATGTAATATTGTTTTCTGTGTCAAAGGTATGTGTTTTTATGAGCTAATGTTGGCATTTGAAGTGATCGGTAAAGGAAATATTTATCACTTGAGGTGTAGTTTGAGTTGACCAACTCAACTTTTTGGGATCTTTCTTTCAACAAGACAGCACATAGGAATCCACTCCCCAAACATTCTGTGCAAGACAAAGATACACAGCACACTCAAACATACATCAAATTGACCGGATCTTCTTTTATTTTTCAAAGGTAATAAATCTGTAAAGACATGTCAAATGCCAAAACAAACAGATTTCTTTGACTCAGAATTGTCTGTTTTACTGAAATATTTTTATCTTTCAATAATTGTATTTATTCTTCAGAAGTATGATATTTAGACTAGGTCCCCAAAATGAATGGAAGTGAATGAGGAGCCTGACACCTGGGAGCATGGCATTGACAGTGGATAACAGTGGTCACTAGCTTACTTGTAGATGCATTTAAATAGAGGTAAGACTGCTGAAACATAACAAGTTCAACTAAAGTGAAATATCCCTTTACATCAATGTCTATAAACATAGACAACTGTCTCCATAAGCTGGAAATGAGAAGATCTGACTTTGTCTGAGCTATTACATCCAAATGAGTCTTATTTAAATGTAGGGATTACAGCTCTGAATCAGAAAATGTACCCATATCCCAGTCACTGTGAGTACTGTCATCATGTCTTAGGAGTTGTTCCACTATTCACTGTCTGTGGAGCGGCTCCAGGATTTATACCTTGACATCATCACCAAAGTCTCGTCTCTTTGGTGCTAAGCTCAAGGAGAGACCTGTTCCTAATCACAAATCAAAACTGAGCTGTACAGTATTGTAGAAACAGTTAATTCTATTCCCTTTAAATGCATATCTGACCAATAGATGGAGCCAGAGTATAGTCTTGGTAGTGATCGTTACCTGTTGAGTGATCAATTGGAGCTAATAACTAGCATGGGTAATCAAATCCACAATGACATGTGGTCATGGTCACTCGCTTTGAAAAGCCGGCTTTGCAATGGAAAATGCTGCTTAAGGTTTTCAGAGAACCACTTTGCTGTCCCACCACTCCTCATGTCCTATTTCCGATCATCACATGAGAGAAGTCACTCTTGTCTGGGAGTACTGGTTAAAGTTGCTAGGATAAGATAAGATAAACACTTTATTGCCCCCGGGGCAGTGGCTACAATGCATATACAGTTGAAGGTGGGAAGTATTGTTCATGATGGAGAGAAGTCTGGACCTTGTCCTGTCCTCCTCCAGGAGTGTCCTGACTCAGTCAGTTCAGTCTGTCTGCCACCCTTTCTTTGATGTTTCCTCCCCAGCACACAACAACAAACTATGGACGGGTGAAACATACAGAGTAGTCTGTGGCTATACGTTGAATGACCTTAGCCTTCTTAAGAAGTGCAGTCTTCTTTGGCCTTTCTGGTTGAGAGCTTCAGAGTTGTTGACCTGTCCAGTAATTGACGTGGACCCCAGGTACTTTAGGCCTGTACCACCTCCACGTCCTCCCCTTGGATCTTCTTAATCTCTTGTATATTTTGATAGGATCATAGGATTTTGGAATAGCAAACGGAGACTGTGTCTGACAGCTGTCAAATTGTGTCAACTAAAGAGTGGAATTAGAAACTTGCAAGGTATTTTTTCAAAGGAGTAGCTCAGAGTAAGCCATTGAATTTCACTTTACTTTGAAGTTTACCCTCTGAGTGTTTGTAAAAATTTTGAAGAATATATTTGTTGTGTGCACTGCATCTCTACTCTGGATTAGGTTGCTGGGGGTGGGGTATACAAAAATTCCCTTGAAGGAATTCCTTGCTAGAACGACACCATAGTGTCGGTTGTAAAAGAAGTCTAGAGTTACACGTACATGTAATCTGTGGCTCTGGAGATGTCTATCTTTGAGGCTAAACGTTTTGAAATCTATTCGCAGTCTATCGGTCGTTATGCCAGGGTGTTCAAACAACAACCCAAAGATTTTTTTGATTTTGGTGACCCCATGACCTTTCCTTGAGATTTTGTGACTGCTGTGCTGATGTAGGGCACTGGGCCTTCAGACTCATTCATGCAACTGCAGCATATCACGGCTAAAATTGCACGGTATAGCACTCCCTCTTGTAAATGATGCGATCTACCAGACCATCATCAGAATGGAGCACTGGGGTACTGATTGGAGTGATAATTCAGCAAGGCACTGTATATCTCAGTGTGGGGGAGCAGTATTGTTTTACTACCATCAACAATAGTATTTGCTATATGACAAAATTCTGGGAGCAGAAAACGGTCATGAATAATGTATTTATTTTTGTTATCCTTTTTTTTTTTATCCATCTCACAGCTATTCTTCATTCCATGGCAAATGGAGTAGAAACACCCAAATGAATAAATAATAGAGTTCATACACTTCTAAAAAAGCTTCCAAAAGGTCATGTGATGTTCCTTTTCACCACAGATCCATACAAGTCTTTGACAGACTCTGTTCATTATTTATTTCTCATTCCCTGCTTTCCCCTCCCTTCCTCTCTCTTACTTTACCTCCATCTCTTACCTGTTATCCACCAAGGTTTTTACACCCATGCACGCAAAGCAGTGTGAAGGGGGTATTGCTATAGCTCGTGTCTGTACATCTGTGTGTCAGTCTGCGCCAGCCATCGTTCCTACAGTTCTGGTCCAATCTGGATAAAACTTCACACATAGGTTGACAGGAGGCCACAGACCTGAATATTTGGTCAACAACAAGTATTTTATTTGAATTAATTTCTATCATTCTACCATTGAAATCAATATTCAGGATAAAGTTACACCTTTTGAACGCACAAGGGCGATACTACACAGGTTCACTGCTCTGTGACTGGCACCTGTTTACAACATGGAAATGCCAGAGTGAACCTTGTATTGTAGTTGATATACCGATGCATAAATCTCTCAGTTACAGCAATACTGTGCTGTCAGAACAGTTATGTTTGCAGGTAAAATAATTTAATGTTTGCTATTGCCCATTTGGCCACAGGAAATGCTCACGTGAAACTTGTATGATAAGTTGATACATCTGGTGATCTAGAACTTTTTCCAGCAAATCTCTTAGTTACAACAAGATTGGGTTAGCTAAGCAGTGTGTTTATAGGTGAAGTATTTACAATGTTCGCTATTTGGTAAAATGTCTGGTCCGGCCAGAACGCACATCACTTTCTCACTACACGATTCTACAAACCCACTGGCAGTCTCCGGGGGAATGAGATGATCCTAACCAGGAGATTTAACATTTTTTATTTTTTATTTTATTATTATAATTTTTTTTTTTTTTACTTGCTTTAAAAGTGAAATACAAATACTTGAGACAATTTAAGAAGCTGTAGAAGTAGAATTGGATGTGGCAAATGATCAGGTCTGCCATTATGGTTTATAAACGGAGACATGCCAGTGGTTAAGTGAGTGAGTGGTGAGTGAGTGAGTGGTGAGTGCTCACACAGCGATTCCAAGGTTGAAGGACATGTGCGGGGGGACAGCAGCTCTTGCAGGCTTTGCCCGCTTGCCCGCGGGTGTAGGCATCTCTGAGAGTGCCATTCTAGTTTTGTATTTTGTACTTTCTTTGTACTAATTTAGCAACCTGTCCTGTCCTTCTTCAAACCCCATCTCAACTCACACCTTATTCCAATGTTCACCTCTCCTCTGACTTACACTATACACAATACTACTTTGAACTGTGCCCCAGGAATATTGTATTTTCAAGGTGCTGCTGACATTGGTTTGTGTGAGGGGGAGAAAAAACACTTTGTGCCATTCAGCTATTATAAGGAAATTGTGCACATTCAACTAATTCTAAAACAACAATGCATTCACACATGCCCCAAACAGTTATTTTTCACTTTTGGCAGAATTTGGCAAAATTACATAGTGTCACACAACCTGATTATTAAATACTGTACAGAGCATGCCTCTGTGAACCAAAAGGTCAAAGTAAAGTAAACCCATGCTACATTACCATCATGCTATCAACCCTCAGCATCAACGAACCTTCACCAACACATGGCTGATTAGGAGTCAACAGCAGCCTTGATTCTATTAGCAACAGGGAACAAGACAATACACACACACACACACACACACACACACACACACACCAATGAGCTTTTAAACCACCTAACATGGTCCTGGTGTGTCAGGACATTGTAGCATAGCCCTCATGACGTCGGGAAAATGATCCCATGTGTTCCTCTGTGTCATACAGTAGGTCTTGTCTACATCATATATACCACTTTAAGCCTGAGTAACTATTTTTTATTTTTGTAACACAAGTAGTTCTCCCATGATTTCATCTAAAACAATATATGTTGTAATGTTATTATGTTGTGCTATGAAACCTTCATGCACCTCTTGCATGCCATTTGCTGACTTGTTACAAAAGGAATTCTGAAAGCAAATGTCACACTTACAGGTCAGGTGAACCTACAGGGTCATAACTCCATGGGACCCCGGTCAGATCTGAGCTATGGCTGTGTATTTCATACGGGTCAGTCAAAGCCAAGACCAACCAGACCTCTTACCACCCCGTCTCATAAGTCCAAATCTTCAACTTCAGCCTCTCTCCAGTCTCCTCCACAGACATCAGCTTGCTTGGCGCCCATAGCTTCACTTCAAAATACTGACGTTTCTCTGATGTATAATTCAGAAGTATCAGAAAAAATACTTTACTGTATGCTGTGTGTATACGGTATCTGGTTCCTGGATTGGTGAGAGATAGAGGTAAGGACCTGCAACAGAATAACATTCTGCTACATGGCATTCTCATATTAAAAGAAAATAGATTTTATATATAAAATATCACATGCAAATATGTACAGCCAATATGACATATTAATCTTGAAAACATCCACTGACATTTTTTAAATGTCAAGCAGTTGACATTCAGCTCAAAATATGTATTTAACCAGCTGGTTGTACTTGCCTAACCATAACCTATTCCCTACCCGTTAAGTTAAAGGGATAGTTCAGGGTTGTTGTTTTTTTTTTGTTTTTGTTTTTTTTACATAAAGTGGGATGAAATGCTTGTTTACACAGCAAGAAAAGTTGTAATCCACACCACAACATGCAAACAAAACTTTTAACCATCCACAACAGCGTACTGCAGTCCTCGTGTATTTCTGATGCTTGATTCTTCTCTCAGACCGACGTGATGTCTTGGAACTAGCTAGCTAGATGGCCCCGGTGCCTACTGGCTTCCACAATAAACAAAACAGTCCCAAAACATTGCATCAGACTGAGAGAAGAATCGAGCATCGTAAACTCACGGGCACTGAAGTATTCTGTTGTGGATGGTTACAGTTTTGTTTGCATGTTATGGTGTGGATTAAAACCTTTTTGTTTCTGGACCCTGTGTGCTGCCTGTCTGAAGCTGCCCGGCTCACTCGGAACACGGCCAGAACTTCAAACATGGGTCTCGGTAAGTAAGCTAATGGCTATGCATCGATTACACTACTGGTAAGTATTTCATACCACATCATGTCAAAAAAAATCTGAACTATCCCTTTAACGTAACCCTAATCTTAACCAGTCCTTTTCCTTGCCTAATCATAACCTGACCCTAATCAGGAAAACTTCAAGCCTCCTGATGAATTTGTGAGACCCAGTCCCAAAACATCAAAATAGGTCTTATAAAAATGACTTGGGGTGCACTGTGGAGTAGGTTTCAGCATTTATTTCAGGGCTTGTACAGACTAGAGTGTGGCCCCATTGACATTGCATTGGTTTTGTGGCTAACTAGATGGAGCTGCAGGTATCCAGTATGAAGAACAGCATGGATTGTGCTGAGAAAGGACTCTACTGATCAACAACATCATTGGCAAATAGGAAATAGGGCTAGGGGTCCAACATTCAGAACTTACCCTTTAAGGCAATAGGGCTTGAATAGGAATTAGGAGATGTTTTAGAAAGATGTTACTCTTTTATTAGAAAGCTCTCCACTTAAAACGTGGATATGGCAAAACAGTAGGCACTGTCAATAACCAAACATACATACCGCTGTAACAGGCAAAGTATTGGCTTAAAGGGGAATACCACTCCATTAAAGAAATCCTGTGGCCTAAGATTGATCAGTGAATATTTGTGAACACAAATAGCTTTCTCCTTAAAGTAAAAAAACAACAACAACAAACAAACAAAAAACAGAACCAGGACATTGGTGTCTGATGTCATCAAGTTATACAGCCTGGAGCAACTACATTTACAGTGACTTTGTGGACTCATAGAATTTATGTCTGAGCTTTTACACCTAAATTAGCATTATACTGTGGCAGTGCTAACCAGACAACATGATGCTCTTACAGTCATCATTTCCCTCTCTACCAAGAAAAGTTTGTTGATTCTGGTAATAGAGAAGTTTAGCATATATAAATGTAACTGTCCTAGGATGTAGGAAAATAATATCTATGCTGAAATGAAATATTATTCCCCTTTAGGTAAAATGGCAACAAAAAAGATAATAAAGAAATAATAAAAGTATTTGGATTTGTACAAGGTTATATAACTTTTGTAACACACTGTATGTTCATGATTACCTTAAATGACGGTGTTAACATTACATTGTCTTAGCACTAGGATAATCACAATGTGATAAACAGTTAAGAATTGCTCCAAAATGTTTGTAATTCTCTAATGTGAATATCTGAATCTGACACCCTTGTTTCATGGGAATGAAGTTCCAGAATTATATACAACAAATTAGTAATTACTTCAGATTAGACACTGTGTTTGTGTAGAACTATAAATACATAGAGTATGCCAACGGTTCTTGAACCTGCACGGAACAAAAGCTTTGTCAAATCTATATCTTTTTAATTTTAGGAAAATTCCAGGCCCTCAAGCACGTTGCTTTTATCTTTTCTTTGTTTATATAACTCTTCGAGTTGACAAAAATAATCCTCTAGCTGAGATTAGATCAACCCAACACTATGGTATTGCAGCCAATTCTTCCCCATTGTGCCAACCACATGGTTTTGGATAGTGTGAATGCCCACTACCACTTGTGGGAGAGGTAGACATTTCATGGTTTGCCACACAGGGAAAGGACATTTTGTAAATCTTGTAATGTTGGGTTCATAGTTCATACACAAGTCCTTCAAGTTACAATGCATTACCAGAATAGTCAAAGCTCATTATATCCTTGCTGGGTGACTCCCACACTGACCAATCATGACCATTGTGATCCATGACAAGGGAGAGATCTTTAAGACTCTGCTTCTTGCTGTCTGAGCTAGAAACTTCTAGTCCTTTGAGTAGCACACCTGCTGTACCAGTACAGTCATTTGAGACAGATATTTCTGGTCCCTTGAGCCGGATAGTATTAATCACTCCCCTGCCATTGGTTGGAGTAGCCAGAAAGACACACCAGAGTGCAGGTTAAATGCAGTTGGTTAGAATGGGAGCCAATCAGGCAGTGGATTTTCAACAATACAAGCAAGCGTAAATGTAATTGAAATCCAATGGAAAATGGCAAGTTTTATCAATCCCCATCCTGCTTTATATACCATATGTCCCAAAATAACCCTTCTATTAGTCCACTAGGTCATTGTCTATAAAGGAAAGGCATATGTCCGTAACAGCCGTGGAAGAATTTCTTGAAGAACTTCCTGAACTCTGTATTGAAGATGGTGTAGATGATTGGGTTGAGGGCACTGTTGACATAGCCTAGCCAGGTAGCTATGCTCATCAGGCTGGGTGGGATGTCACATGTCACACATAAAGCTCTGGTGGTGTGAACAACAAAGAACGGTGTCCAGCAGAGCAAGAAGCAACCTGTGTGCAAAGATAACAAGACAATTGTTAGGGAGCCATGTTCCTGTAACTGAACCCTTGCACTGAAGAACCAGAAAACTAAATTGTAAAATTGTTTGGACAGCCCATGTATTTGCAGTTGTACACTCAATCCACATCACTTAGTGTGACTGTGATATATCACAAGAAAGAACTCTCTTCAATGAAGAACACTCTAACTTTCCATCTTTAGATAATACCGTTTGAAAACATTGTTCCTCTGAAAACTTAAAACAGAGTTTTATGGTTTTTCATCTGAGGTACTCAATTAATCTCTACAAACAATTACACAACAGAGTTTGACTGTAAAGGGAAGAAGAAACATTTTAAAATCAAACCAATGATGAAATGTAGTTGAACCTATTGGGCTGAGAGGTAAACTGTATTTTATAGTTCACTGTCATGGAGACACACAAAGGCATGCATATGTTGTAAACAATATACTTTTCTTTTCTAAAATTGCACATTGTAGCAGTATTATAAATAATTTGTGATGGAAACTGGATGAGAAAAGACCATTTTGAATAAAGCAGCACCATGATTATTGTATTGCAAGATTAAAACACCAAAGAGATGTCTGGGTTTTCACACAGCTTCAACTGAAGACATGTTAACACTTTGGCAACAGCAGCCCCAAAAATGTCAGTTAGATTAATGTTCACAACACTTTTCAATATGTTTATTTTCTCCTTATCCCTTTCATGTGGAACCCACATTCATTTTCCAAGACAGAGTTGACATTTTGCTGAATGGGTGCAAATGCAGAAGAGAACAGATTATGTGGGTGGAAGAATTAAGACAAAATCTTAATAGACTTCTCTGACCCGCTGACTGTCAAGAAAGTGGAAGATAATTTGCTTTTGCCAGTGGGGTAACATAAATTAATTTGAACACACCCAATTTATGGTGCCTCCGCAGCAAGTAATGCGCAGTGACAATAACTCCACTGTGCCAATATAAAGTATTATAATCAAAGTACTCAGACTAGATACATTAGGCCCATGCTGCTGTTCTCTATGGCTTCTACCTCAGTGAATAATTCAGGACTGATGGATTTCTATGGTTCAGTTGTGATACAGATTAGGTCTCAGTCCCACACAGCCAGATGTTATTCACCCCCACCTCCTTCATCACTGGTTTGTCAACTTAACAAGCTTAGTTTCCCTAACCACCTAGAGCTGTGAATACAGACACCACTGAATCAAGAGCAGATTATTTTTCTCTGGTGTCTCCTTGTGTTACTGATGACGTGGTTCCTGCAAATGGGTGATTTACTAGGTTAGTGCTGGAGAGCTATGGATGAGATCTGTACCTTTCTTCCAGGGAGGTTGTCAGTAGGTTTTACATATACAGTATGCCACCACCCTATTTTCAACGGGACAGCCTGCCTTCATCCTTATGCATAAGATGCACTCAGGCTACCCTGTATTCTAAGAGGAAAGACATGGCTTTAACCCTGCAAATAGACAATTAAAACTAAACTGCTGAGTCAAAAATGGCAAACCATTTATTCCCTTTTCCTCTGAGAGGAAAGCAACAACACACAATGTACCAAAATGTTGAAGCAAAAAAGAAAAGAAAAGCTGTCCATTGTGGGTTTATTTGCTGGGACCACATGGATTGTTTTTTTGTTTCATGTGTGCCATGTATAATGGCGTATGACGTGAGCTTGTATTCAGCAGTCAAGGTTTTGCACAGCATGTTAAAAGTCGTCCCTGCTTTTACTCATTTGTTTGGATGAGAGTGTTCCCTGTCACCACCCACCTACTGGCACGCCACTGAACCACATTTGGCTTCACTTCAAAGTGTGCTGAACAAAGCCATTTGTATAGAGCTGACTGTGTTTGTTTACAATGGATTCTCGTGAATAAAGTCATTAAAGATAGAGGAGTCTCTCTTAAGTGACTAAATCAGGGCAGATCTCAACTTCTGGTTCAGTCTTTGTGTAGGAGAAATTGTGTGGCTAAGATCAGGTGTTGCACAGTAATTGGATTGAGGGCTTTAACCTATACTTAGGCTAGATGGTGAGAGATGCCCAGACAAAAGTGACATTTTCATCCCATTGGCTTCTCTTAGCTTTGACAGTCACATAGCTAACTTTGCTGCTTGGATGGTACAAGTAACTGTGTGAAAAATGAAAAGAAAAAGTAATAAATAATTGTCACAATAAATATTTCATATTTAAATGCCCCCTCCTTCCCAAAGGTTTTCGAAAATTGCTAGACTTTGCTCATGTGTGTGCTTCATAACAACATTACCCTCCAGAACCATTTTGCTAGCATGGCCCTCCCTTGCAAAAAAAGTATCATGGTAGTTTGATGGTATTCTCAGTTTCACCATGGTACCGGCCATGGTACAACTGTTGTACTGAAATAATACCATGGTATAATCCAATTGAAACCATGACACAGATGGTATTTCCATCATTTTTTGGTCACTACCATCAAAAATTGATGAAAATACCATGATTTTTTTTTGTATATGGGCTAACAAGACTCTCATCAAAAAGGTGAGAAGTGTGCTGCGTTTCTTTGATGTAGCTGATATTGTATGAATCACTGTAGCTTTTTTGTTCAGAGCAATTGTGTAAGTTTGATAGGTTCTCCCCCTTGTGTGTTCTGTCCTCCGTTCAACAAGTTGATAGTTTGACTGAAGTATCTAGCAAACCAGTCAGCCACTACAATCTTATTTACAGCTCACACTCATTGGGTCAAAAGGTCACTGAGATTCCAGCTTAGAAAGACACTCTACAGCTTAGCTGTATAGGATGAGGTTCTAGGTCACTAGGCGAACAGTTTATGCTGGCCAAACCCAGTTTGTACAACAACAATACATTTAAAAGAGCTGACTTGCAAAAAAATAAATATTGAAAATGTAATAATAGAGATGCTCAGAACAAACGTTTATCATCTATGAATAAAATGAGTGAGTGAAGACTATTCGGTTTATCATTTGAGCTTGTCGTACACCACACAAATACAACATTATTACTTGCTAACTAACCGCTGCAGTGCAGTTTTTGGCATAAAGTAACAACATTGAAATAATTCAGTATATTCAATAAAGATATTCTGCCCAAAAGCATTTAATCTATTGTTGTTAGCAATTTTACTTTAAATTTTCTATAGACCGTTTCAAACTTGACAACATAAACATTCTGAAAGGGCCGAAGTTTATTTCCTGTTGCAGTGTTTGCAAATATCAAAGATGAAGATAATGCATTAAAAGCTGTGCCGATGGGATGAAAATGGAACACTTCCTGTCTCCTAAGTGGGCGAGACTTTTACATTATTACACACACTATTGTTGACACTGTGATATTGCTGGATGCAAACCTGTTTTGCACTGGATCTATGTCAGAAAAACATCAGAATGTTCAGAACACCTTCAACTTGTAAGAGACGGTCCAATGTTTACCTTGATTTCTATGGTAAAGAAAAAAATAGCCACATTCGGTCAAAACCTCTACATCTCTTTTTGAGGTGAATGGAGCCTGTGCCCACTCTAGTCTCCTAGGGTGGGGGG
>OMKL01016765.1:8079-19073 GCA_900302295.1 Parasudis fraserbrunneri
GGGGGGGGTCACAGTTGACTTCGAGAGACAACTTTAAGGGTCCCATACAAAGAGATAGAGGGGGTAGTTCCTATCCAACATGGTACAGTCAACGCATTCGTGCAACTTACCGCATCACTAAGAGGCAAATTCAGAAAACCCCACAACTGGTTTTCAGAACACTGCTTCTTCCTCATTTGAGATTCAGCGGTGGTCGGAACACTGAACTTTACGCATCACTCCCACTTAGTGGCAAAGAGTGATGGGGATCAGTAACCTCATTACAGATTAAATCGGAGTATAAAACGTCTGACGGTTTTGGACCTATATATACATTTTTCTCTCACTGATCATGTCGATTGAGAACACTGTTACCTAGATTCCACCAAAGAAATCAAGAGTGGTGAGTTCCTCTAATTTCAGCTGTGGAATCTACAATTGGCATTTCTGGGCGCTTGTCGAGGGCCTAACACTTAAACAACAACTGAAACAGATAACCACGTTCTCAGTAGCAACCGACTTGATCGGTCAGAGAGAAAATTGTGCTTTAATTATATATATCAAAACTGATTCAAGTCAAACTGAACACATCAATCTAATACTATGAGAAATTACTGAGTCGAGGGCTTGGCTGGGCGTTGCCGGCGCGATCTCTCCCTGCCACCCTCCTGAGCTTCCTGGCCGTGCCACCAGGGCTCTTGGATGGACTGATCTCCTGTGGGCCGCTGCTGGAGGGCTGTGGTCCTCTTTGCCCTACAGGAGATTACATACATATGAATATCAATCCACTTGACCAACAAATAGAGAACTATAACGGTTTGGGAAAATTTTGAACAAAAATGCCTCAGTTCTGTACGGTAGTGGAGGGTTGGAATTATTCTGTTCAAAGTGTGGGAAAAGCTTGATATTACTGCTTCACTCATACTTGTTAAACAAATTTCCTCTAAGGAGGATAATAAATGATCTATCTATCTATCTATCTATCTATCTAATAAGATAAGGTAATAAGATACCAATAAATTACATTTGTTGTGGTCCCGTATTGGTAGAGTGCTTGGCGCTTCTAGCTAGGCGCTTTGAGTTAGGGGTTCGATTCCCGCTGATGTATGCAGTCAATCCACTGCAAAGCGCTTTGAGTAGCGCTAACACAAGAAAAGTGATACAGAAACGCAGTCATTCATTCATTCATTTTGTTGATATGTTTCTCTTTCGGTGCTAAAAGTGCACATAGCAACCACTGTCTCTTCCAACACAGCAAAAGATCAGTCATTCCAAACGTTCCACCGTTCCAAGAGGGAAACACGACACGACAGTTAACGTCAGACCTGATGCTGCCTTTCGGCCGGTTCTAGGAACGTTCTTCTCCTTTCGTTTTTGCAGAGAGGGCTCTTCCGTCATCCCAGCGGGCACCTCTCCATCCCCATCCTTCAGCAGTGGTTCCGCACCATGTTTCAGGAGCAACTCTGCGATCTGGGAGTGACATTTACACATCAGTTCGTATCCTCGCTGTTTTCATCGACGGGACGGGAAATCGACTTTTGTTCGCCTACCGCCGCACACGACGGCCCGGTGGATTCCGTCGTTTCCCGGCCCACTTTCGGGGTTTCACCAGTCTGTTTGATTTTCGGTATAGAGAAGGACCTCGCAACAGCAGTTTGTTACAGCCCTGAGCGGCACTTCAGACTTAACAGCCACAGTAAGAATTTACCATCATACACATTGTATAGATAAAATGTCCATCCTGTGATTAAAAGTCCCGATGATGCCGTTTTCAATTCTGCTACAGTGCTCTAAAAATACAGTAGGATGTTATCATGAGTTTCACCGATTGTTGACTGCCGTCACCAGGACATCAACACAACACCGCTGACCCGGATATGAGACAATAGAACATTCAATCATAATTTTTCTGCCCAAATATGGGAGGACAGTTCCCTCCGTTTCCCTCAGCAGGGGAAAGTGAATGGGTTATTAAACTAGCTTCATCTGTGGTTCACACGGGCTCTTTACCTTGAATGAGGTCTTCTAAAATAAATTTCTCTCTCTGATGAATTTCGAAGCGGTTATACAAAAATATATATATATAAATAATTGCTAGCCAAAACTAGCTTAGCATTGCAGCACAGGTCCCCCTACATCACCAGCTTCAGTGCATTCTCGTAGTGGGGGGCGTAACGAAATTGCAACATCTGCTTCTCCTTCAGTGTTGGCAATGTGGCTCTTAAAAATAGGCTAGTCAGCAAAACATATAATCCTCCTGTAAACCGTCTCACCCCAAATGCAATGGAGAAGACAAAATTACTGGTGAACAGAAAAAGAAAACACCATTCATTTTCGCTACAGGTGAAAAATAAAAGGAATTTTTCCCGTCGGTGGCCAACAGCGGGGGTATATACCCGAACGGTTTGAATTCTGAATCCACCTTTAGTGACCATGACCCTGATATGAAATGAGATGTACATTTTCTACAGCATACTGTCTACCTGTTTCCAAAATACAGAAAAAATAAATAACCAACAACCAATCATCACTATGCATATTTTATAGAAAATCTATACAACAGCTTTACGATGTTATACCATGGGTTTCTATATTGCATGGTATAATTATTATTATTATTATTATGTTGTAATTATTATTATTATTATTATGGTGTAATTATTGTAGCTGAGGAGACATTGCGGAGCGCTGAACCAAAATGGCCACGCACTGCTGAGCTTCATGGTATTTCAATTCACTGGCCACAGGCTGATGGATCTAAAATTTTACCATCCACTTGTTATTTATCATCCATACTGATTCATGGACCATAACCTCCAAAGCCTGGTTGGTTTCCTGCCAAAGTGACTGACAGCTGACAAAAATCTACCATCGTTCGGCCGGTGGCCGGTGTTAAAGTTTGAGGTTATTAGTGGAATTGCCTATGTACCTCATGAATGCTCAAAATGTACTCAAGATCGCTGTATATTTAAGCGCAAATACATTAAGTTACCAACCTTTATGTGTCCATTGCTGATGGCATCATGTAGAGGCGTGACTCTGACTGGTGCCACGCAGTTGACCAGAGCGCCGGCCTTTAATAAATCCACGCAGATGTCATAGTGGCCCTTGGCTGCTGCGTCATGGAGGGGAGTGAAACCTGGGACAAATGCAGAACGACACTGGTCAGAGTGCAAGGATGAACTCCCACTCCCCTCAATGTGTAGATTATTCAGCGTTCAGGGTATCCACACGGACAAATGTAAGAATGCCCTTCCCTGACCTTCCAAGAGTATTTCCATCACCTAAATTGTACAGTACATTTTCCTGGCATGTTGGCAGTGTTTTTTTTTTGCCATTTCATGCTAGCTTACTGGGAAAGGGACAATGGGCCTCATGCATGAAACATTCTTACGTACAACTTTGTGGTGTTACACACTATAGGAGTTTTTTAGCCCAGACAGGAAGAAAAGCTTGATGGCTACTTGTAACTATTTGCCTCTGACATCTATTGTGTACGTGGCAACAAAGCTCCATCAAAGAACAATTGTAATCACAAAATGGATCAGCATTCAATTCTGTTGAAGACTTCAGCAATGGATAAGTGCTTATGACTGATTCCCCTAACCATACAAATGTATTTTGTTATTTTACTTAAAGAATACTTAAAGGTAGAATCTGTCATGGTGTCCAACTGCGACCTCTTGGTATTAAATTTTAAATTACATAAAACGTTTTGTTTTGGTCTGATATGTGGGTTGGAGTTGAGTGGGGATAGGGGAGGGATTGCTTTTGCTGGCCAAACCTCAGGCTCTGCCAAGAGAGGTCTGGAGAAATTCACAGTATATTACCTTAATAAACTCCAACCCACACGTCAGACCAAAACAAAAAAGTAAACAAAGCGCAATGCCAAGCGGGGCTTGCCTTGAGGTCGCTGTTTGGCGGCATTACAGATTCTACCTTTAAGTAAATCACAGCCTTAATCACAGCCTATTGCGCGATTACAGCCTTAAGAAAATGTTCATTGATTAACAGCCCCACCACTATTATCATTACTGTCTCACCTGCGTTGTCGGCCATGTTGACATCAGGCCCCACCCTCAGAATGTCCCGGACCCTCAGAGAGTCTCCCTGCATCACGGCGACGTGGAGCTGAGTCTCCCCGTAGCGGTTCCGCCTGTGTACGGCGTTCAGAACAACGATCCTGCCGTCATACGATGTCACCGTCATCGAATTCCTCGTCGGTTCCTTGCCTCCTCCTGGTCGCCGCCGCGTCGACGGAGCGGAATACGGAGGGGAGAATACGGTGGTCGAGTGGATGTGATTTGCGTCAACTTACAGGATGGCGACTCTGGGGTACAATGCCAGAGACCCTGAACGCTACCAACTAACCTAACACACTGAAGATGTGTACTGAGTTCTACAATTCATAACATGAACAAGGTTAAGAAATAATAATAATAATAATAATAATAATAATAATAATAATAATAATAATAAAAAAATACAATTTAAGAAAAGAAGAAGGGAAAGTTCTCACTGAGAGACCAAGAAAGGCCACAAGTAATAGTCTAAAGTATAATATAGGATATTAGGATATAATATATATACGCACCTTTGGGATGTTTTGTTTTCCTAGTGCCACTGCAGATGGGTTTCACATCCTCTTGGCTATGCTCGGACGTGGTGCCCCGAGAGAGTGCCCTCCTTTTGAACGGAGAAGAACAATAAATCAACGATCGTCGAATTCAGCTATTCCTACAAGGAAAATACACTTAATTCTAATGCTCCCGATAAAAGTAATATTAGAGCAAGAGGATGGTGTACCTAAACCCTTAGGAATGGAGGCTGTTCGGTAGGATGAAATGTACAGAACACTGAAGTTCATCTAATTGTAATTATTTTTCACATCGACATAGTTTTTTTTCTCTCCTTATGTCTGTTCCATATGTCCTGTCAATACAAATGTAAAAGAATTTCATTCATTCATTCATTCATTTTAATTTACTGAGTCGTTTTATTATCAGGGACAAATCATAACAATCAACTCCTCATATAAACCAGATAACTAATTATGCCAGCTTTAACAATTGTCATTCATGGGGCTAAGATAAAAGCAGGTTCTGCTGTAATGTATTTACAGAGATTTCATGCCACAGAGAGAGATCAAATTGTCTCAGTCTTCACAGTCAATGTGAAACATTCTCTGTGTGTGTGTGTGTGTGTGTGTGTGTGTGTGTGTGTGTGTGTGTGTGTGTGTGTGTTGTGTGTGTGTGTGCTTTCTTATATGTCCACTTGTTGGGACAACTGTCCCATTCAGGCATGTGTAAAACTGTCCAGTCATCTCCCCCCCACCTACTTACACGGGTCTTGCTTGCTCCCCATTCTTCCCTACAATGGAAAAACAGAAAAAACAAACGCGTGTTTTGCAAGGACCACAAATTATCGAACGCCATCGATTGTTTGACAGGGTCTCTGCGCTCTTTTACATCAGACATAAGTGCCGCATTGTTCCCCTGTGTCTGTCGTTATTGTTTGGCCGAGGTTGATGAACAAGATGCAGATCCTAGCATTGTGAGGGGAATTGTTGGGGACTGCGTAACTCCCGTTTACTGCCAGTGTATAAGACATTCCACAGTCTGCGTGTAAAGCAGTGACAGACAAAGAGCAGTGTTTTCCTCCCCAGTCCTATACGTACGGAGAATATCGGTCACAGGCCTCTCGCTTCCCACTCGGTTACATTGTACATGCTGTACTTTTTCTTCTTGAATAAGCTTCTGATTGTGTGGCTGGTAGGCACAGTTGTGGGGCACTAAAACTGCCGGTGGTGGTTTGAGATACCAGCTGGGGCTGTGTGCAACATGCAGTCTTTCAGCAGCGAGAATGTAAATGACCCAGAGAACCTCTATTTGGTGTTTTTTTTTTTTTTCATGATGCCATGTCAGTTAAGTTGTTGACAAAGCTTGTTTTGTGTTGACTGTATGATCTCAGCATCTTTGTTGAGGTTCTGAGAGCCCTACAAGCTTCTGGCAAAGGCTATTCTCTTTACTGATGTCTAAGGAGGCTATTTTGTCCCCACTTAAGCCCGTGTCCTCTCTGATGTGCTGTCATATGGTCTTCACTGTTGTACAGAAAGACATACAGTGCAAATGTTTTTTGTTTTGTTTTTTTTATTCTACATGAGATAAAAAGTCATGGAGTGGAACTTTCGCTTCCTGCTTCTTAAGGTTCGCCGAGAAGAGCAAACCAGAAGATCGATTCCTGCTTCTTCAGGTTCCCTGAGAAGAGTGAACCTGAAGAAGCAGGAAGTGAAACACGTTGCTCTCTCCCTGACATTTTATCACATGTAGAATAAAAAAATAAAATAAAATAAAAAGTTTTTCTAGAGACTTAAGGCCCAGCCACATTGGTCCGTTATGTCTGTCCGTCTGTATCTGTTTTTAATTCATTTTCAATGAGAAGTATCCGTTTGATGGACAGGGTTGACACTGGGTCCGTCTCCGGCAGATTTGCGTCCGTTTTGAAGCAAGGCTGAACTTGACGAGAGGATGAACTTTTGGAACTGACGGATACGTCACCGTTTGCAAAGCTGTTGTTTCTGCAAACGCACGATAACGTTATGTTCTAATTTAAGAACACACCAAGGGACAGCAATACCTTCCATCTGTTTTATGTCTGTTTTTTGATGGATCAATGCAGCCGGGCCCTTAAGAGTGCGGCAAGAATCTAAACTTTTTATCAGTGACTTCTACTGCACTTAGCCAGCACTCTACAGAAAATATTTTTCAGTTGTGCAGGAGTTGTTTAATTATTTTACTGTACACAGTACAAATGGGGTTGTTTTTGGTTAAGGAGTATTCTTACCTTTGAGTGTAGCTGCTCTGGTGCTAGCGTTAGTGGCTCCCTTACGGGCCCGCGTCTGACTGCCAATGGCCCTGGTTGGTCTGGGTGCCACCAGTGCTCTGGCCTCTTTACCTTTACACTCCACCGTGGCTTTCACCGATGGTCCTGGGACACTGTGGGGGGATGATGGCAGGCGTTATCTGCTCTCTGCAGGCTCAACATGGAAAACCTCGATCACATCTGGGTCACACGGGGCTTAAAAACCCGACTGTTGTGTTCCGGTGTAAATCCAGCTATTTGATGATGATTTATGGGTAGTTTATTGACATATTGTTTTTCTACTATGTTCCCTTCTCTTTGGTTTCCTTATAACTAATGAATTAAAAGAAATGTAAAGCTTCTAAATGTCACTTTTTATTTCAATTTGTCATTGTAAAATTCTTTTTTGGCACCTTGGTATAATTACCCAATAAAGTGGACCAGTCCCAGGGAAATTGATAGCCTCTGAGGAGTGATTCAATATTGTAAATGGTAACGTTTCCCAAAATCAAGACTACATAGTTCTGTTTAACTGCGAGCCAAGTGAAGAAGCAAGATGAATTTGTTTGCCAACTACTTATACAAACGTTCACGTCGTGTATTATGCAGTTTGAGTAATGTAAAGCAATAAAATGAGAGTTCAATTCCCACCAAATCATACCCAGAGACCCACAATTCCATCAATACGCGGACGCGGATGCCATGCTAACATATTTTTTAAGAAATTATAAAAAGATTTGTTATTGTATATTGATGTTAGAATTCTAAACGTAGCTGCTTCAAACAGAGCTGTTCTGAGGTATTACACCGGGCAGCAGATGAGTGTATGAACCTGCCTCTGTGATTAGGAGCGACAACGAGGGTTAAATCTGAACTCTTCTCGCTAACCCTGGCTGATATACCTGCGCTTAAAAACTCTTGTGTCAGTTTTGTTAAATATCGTCTTATTGTCATATTGTCAAGTCATTGTGTTCAATGTGATGCCGATATGTGCCTATGTTTGGTGTTACCGACACTGTCGTACAGTATTGATCTCACCCGCCGTGCTGCACCGACCTCGGTCGTGTGGTCATTAATAAACGATCGATCGATTGATTGATTGATTGATTTGTGTCCCGTTTTAATGGACAGAAAAGTTAGGAGAGGATGAACTCTCGGAGCCGTCGGCAAAGCTGTCGTTCCTGCGGACGCGCGATGCCTTCCGTCCGTTTTATCTCCGGTATCTGGGATGGATCAGTGTAGCCTTGGGCCCTTAAGACCCTCCAGGCCTGCGCCGTACCTGGTCTGTGGCCGCTCATCACTCTCCTGGGCTTTAGCTGGGCCCAGTCTACCGGAGCTCCTGGTCTTCCTCACGGCACCGCGCTGAGACGGGCCTGCTGGGTTTGCGGGTGGGCAGCTCCCCCCTGTGGCCATACGGGGAACAACACTGGTTTCCTTGTCTTCTCTCGTCCCCGCAGTGCCTGCCACGGATATGACAAGAGACTTTAATATTCTTGGGGGAGATGTTACGTTGTTGTTGTTGTTGTTGTTGTTGTTGTTATACATGATAGGGCTGGGCGATATGGCCAAAATATCATATCAAGTTTTGACGGTATAATGGTATTTGACAGTATTTAGTTTTCCAGTACAAATTACAATGTAATATAAAAAAAATGTTATGTCATTATGTTGTAATACAATTGTCATGGTGCTCTTTCATTCAAAATGGTCTGTTTTCTTTAACGTTTTTAAATACTGCTGCAAGATTTTATAAAAAAATAAAATAAAATAAAAATGATTAACTTAAAAATATACAGTATGTATATTTTTTTCACAATATGTATATATCATGGATGACGGTACAGTTAAACTCCATACCTTTGCATGGATCCATGACAGTATACATTCATATTCTGTATACCTTCCAGCCCTAATACATAATATAATAAAATGAAGGGATAAAAGAGGTAGGAAAGCAGGTGAAATTCCTATTTACACACTGACACATGAAGGAGAAATGGAGGACATTAAGTTGGTTAAACGTTGGTATTAATTTGAAACAGGACATTTACACAAATTAACTGTATTTCTATGAATATAAGCCAACTTAACTATTTGCGCCTGAGCTGTTGAATGGCCTGTATTCATTTACACCACCCACTAGGTGGCAGCACATACTTAAAGGATTCACAAGGGACCCAGACACTATGCACGGTGGGCACACGCAATGACAATGAAACGGGACACACCAGCAGCTTCTTGGGGCACTCTCAAATCTGTTGTTCCCTTGTCAGCTTCATGTGAAGTTATTCTAAGGTTGAAGAGAGAGAGAGAGAGAGAGAGAGAGAGACGAATGGTAAAAGAAGGAAAGGAAATTGAATGAAGATTAATGTTAAGTGATTTGGATGTAACCAAAACTGAAGATAAACAATACCCCGAAGTACTTCTCACCAACTGACTGTGTGACAGTATATTACAATAGATGTATCTAACTTTTCCCTTCAAAAATAAATTGACTCCCCGCAGAGAAAATTAAAACTACAAGCATTAAGCTATAGTCTGTGCACAGTGTGTAGAGCGTACCCTTAGAGGTGGCCCGATACAAGGCTAAAATACTTGTACTTGACATCGACTTGTTACTGTCACAGACACCAAGAACTGAGTACTAGCATGATGCTTGTACTAGATGAATTTACTGATAATGAGAAGATTATCTATCAGTTAAATTTGAGAATAAAATGTGATGTTGCCATCAGTGAGTACTTAAATAAAATAAAATAAAATAAATTAATTAACTACTTGTTCTTGTCAGCAAAAAGTGGTATCGGTGCACCCCTATCCTATAGCTTTCAAGATGATATAATGAACATAATAATATATTATTATATTATACAGTAAATCTGCTGTAGATGATGGGGTAACCAACCTTGATAAAACCCCAGAATTTGCTCCGATCTGCGGAGGAATTATGGAAAATGTTTAAGATACACTGAGCACGCTATACATGGCATCGTTAAGATGAAAAAGCGCAGCGCGAGAACTTCTGATATCGGCTACCTCTTTTGGTGTAAGGTGCCCTCCTGTCAACCGTTTGTGAGCCAGTAGTCCTATCTCTGGAGAGAGCACTGGAAGGCAGACAGGATCATTACCGGTTATAAGGATGTACCTGTGTGAAATATTTGGCCGATTCCAATACCTTACCCGATAATACATTTTCTGTTATGGGCGATAACTGATATTTACGTTATCAATATGATGCGGTGTGTATATAAAAAAAAAAAAAGTTCCTTACAAGACATGAAAATGTCTGTTTCTGCGCTCTGTTTCAATACTGTTGTGCACGTGCATGTACCCAAACAAAACCCACACAGCGAAAAAAAAAAAAAAAAAAAAAAGAAGAAACTAAACCCTGCACAGTTAAGACAGAGAAATAATCATTAGTTCTTCACATCTGCCCAGTTCTGCTCATCGGACTGATGCCAGTAAACAAAAATACCACTATCATCAGCCGATAATAGTGATAGGCTAGCATCTTCTAAAACCAGGCAAACAATCCCTTGCTCTGAGTCCTTACCATCTTCGCTGGGGGTAATGAGCCCTTCGGAGGTCTTGGAAAGTGATGGGGACTCCAAAAAATCAGCAAGCATCAATCTGAATTACACACAAGAGAGAGAGTCATTACAGACTGAAAGTCAACACATTTGACTAAAATGCCATGCTAATAACTGAGGTACATTTATTCTCCAGATACTGCACTATACCGGTAACTCAATTACTGGTTCACTAAGCTACAGGCCTGCTTTGACCGCAGTGACTGGAGTGTTTTTGAGGCTGCATCTACAGACCTGGACGAACTTGCAGACACTGTGACATCTTACATCAGCTTTTGTGAGGACATGTGTGTGCCCACCAAACCTTCTGAACTTACAATAACAACAAACCCTCGTTCACAGCAAAACTCAGGCAGCTCTGCCAGGTCAAAGAGGAGGCCTACATGTCTGGGGACAGGATCCGGTACAACCAGGCCAGAAACACACTGACGAAACAGTCCAGAGCTGCTAAGAGGAGCTTTTCAGGAGGTTTTCAGCTAATGACCCTGTAGCACTGTGGAGAGGTTTGCGGGCCATCACCAACTACAGGAAACCCCACACACACACCACAGAGAACCTTCATGA
>OMKL01016767.1:2469-14153 GCA_900302295.1 Parasudis fraserbrunneri
CCTCGTTGTTGTTTACTAGTGTGGGGTAAAAGATGTCTGTCCAACTGACTTGTCCAGTCATGGAAATCTGTGAGCTGTGCCTCTGGCGTACGTTCAGTCGTCTAGTTTGCATTCACTGACACCAGTGGAATGCTGGAGGCACGTTGGACCCCATCTGCCTTTCTGCTTCATCAGATAGTGTGTCGCTGCCTACTTTGCAACATAGAAAAGGGTCTCTGGGTGGGCAGAACCCCATGGTATCCGATACAGGGCCGATATCAGGCTAAAAAAGTCAGTCTCTGGAAAATGTCCCACATCCTAAAACCTGATGCCAAGAGCCATGTGTAACATGTTAGAAATCAAAGCAAAGCAACTTGATTTTCTGAAGAATTTTTTTTTTATACACATATAAGGGATGTATAATTTATCAAATGGTTTTATATCTCAATCATTTTTGTCTAATGACCTCAAGGGTTAGTGTCTATGCTGTTCAGTAAAACCAGTAGATCAGTGTTATGTATCAACCAATAGTTAATGTTTAGTATTCAGAATTGGCATCAGCAGTGAATAAGTGGCAGCGATGTGTCCCTATATTGGGACAGTATGCCGTAGGGATGCACAATATCTAGTCGGTATCTGCTGAGATATGTGATTTTTATTTATTTATCAGTATTGGTCCACCAAGCAAAACTGTACAGATATATATCGCTGAACATATATTGGCTGATGATGGTGATTTAGGCCTATTCATCACCACTGGTACGATGAGCAGAACTGGGCAGATGTGAACAACCAATGATTATTTCTTTGTCTAGCTGCGCAGGTTTTTGTGTTGTTGTTTTTTGTTTTTTTTGTTTTTTTATACCAGGCAGGTTTTGTTTTGGTACTTGCCAGTGCACAACAGCATTGAAATAGACTGCAGAAACAGAAATAAAGAGAGATTATTTTCCATTTTAGTGTTATGTCTTATCACTTTCAGTATGTACAAAATGTAATTATTGTTGGTACTTTTGTAAAAAAAAAACAATTGTTTTTCATATCGATACCGGTAAATATCGGTTATCAGCCATAACAGAATGTGGTGTTGGTATCAACCAAAATTTTCATATCTCTGCATCTCTAGTATGTAGTCCATGTAGTATCTCTATTGAATACTAGGGATGCACCGATATGAACATTTTGAATCACGGGGAAGATATGATTGAGAAAGGGGCTGGTGATTCGTCTTCATCTTGATTTGAACTGAAGATGTTGTGAGTACATGGTATGCGGTTATGCCCACTGAGCTTATCCAGCAACTCAGGGTTCCACTTCCTACAGTCATGGGAATTTGATAATGGTGTTATCTAGGTCTGGGAAAGTTAAGGAAGTGTTACCCTTCATTACTACCTACCCTAATTTCATAGATCTTTCACCTTAAAAGTTGTTTATAAAACTATCCCGAACTTAACCTAATGGATCCTCAAAGTTAGAATTAATGTAAATTATATAGGAACCCTGAGCAAGGATTTTCTGATTTGATTCAGAGAGTATCAGCTCAGTCTCCATGCATACAATTTGTTTTTTATTTTTGCAATTTGTGTATTTTTTTTGTTGCAAATAATATTTTTGATTAATAAGTTTGGCTTTAACACTTTGGTTCAACCCCTTTTAAGAATTGATTATAACCTGTGTGGAAGTTAAACAGAACAATAGGCCTTAATTTGTGAATGGAAAGTGGCTGTTTATACTGTCCCAACAACTTGTAGATGGTGCATTGTTGATACCAGGGGATGCTTGGCCGCTTATCTAGGGATGATTTAATATTTATTTTCTGTTTTTTTGGCCATGCAGAACTCTATTCATTTATAGAGAATCCTGTTTTCCTGCATTCACTAATTAAGTTGGCTTGGCAAAGCCAACTTACTGATATTGTAAGTGACGTTTTTGTCACTGCTACTCCTCCTACAGCTTTGAAGCTACCAGTTTCAACATTTCTGGGTATCTTCAGGGGATGCCCGTGGGGATTGCTTGTGCTTTTTGTATGGATAGCTCACTTCTATGCTTTATTTCACTTGTTTCTTCATCAACGGTTTTCTAGAGAGATGTTTCAATATGGATTTTTAGAAATAATAGATTGTGTTGAATGTTCGATTGTTAGTAATCATGTTGATCAACCATATCAAATTAAAATAATTGTGATCTGTATTGATATGGAAATTAACTTGACCTAAAGTTTGCAATCGCTGTGTCTCAGGCATTATTTTGTTGAATAAGCAAATATATTTAGTAGGGATGCACCAATACCACTTTTTCACTACCGATTCCAAGTACTAAACTTTCAGTATTGGCTGATACCAAGATCTGATCCATCACATTACTAAACCGTATAGACTTAGACCATCGGTTTGAGGTCATTGGACAAAAATGATTGAGATATATAATAAAATGTTCTCCATTACAGAGATCTAACATGCGTGTGTTAAAATGCAGCAGATTAAGCCACTTTGGTTTGATTTGGCTTGTTACACATTTTTAGATGTTAGTATTAGGGGAATTCTCCAATGCCGATACCCTATTTTAGCCTGGTATCAGACCATCCCCTAACATTTTGCCTACTTTGTAAGGCTGCCCTCTCATAATCGATTCATTGATCGGCTTGGTCTTAGTTGACCAAGACTTTGTTAGTCTGTTAGTCGATTGTTATGCTGAATGAGTTAGGCTATTTTGCATATCTCTGGTAAGCACTAGATTTCAAGAGGTCCTTCTGATTTATTGCTGTTATTGTCTGTTATTGATTACTTTTAATAGGGCTTTACATTGTCAGCTGGGCTACTTGTTGCCTTTGGAAACTGGAGTTACCTCGCACAAGTGGGGAAAGATTTTCCACGCCATAACCATTTAAATAAAGGGCATACATTGACACTACTACATAATATTGACATTTCGTGCTTTCAAATGATCATGGCCACCATTCTGCTCTAATATGCTCATCATTGTCAGTCAGTGCCAGACAAACCTTTGATTGGAATCTCTGGGTGGGGTCCAGCCCTCCACGCCAAATGAGTTGTCTTATGACAGCAATTTATACTTGACGCTCATTACATTTTTGTTCATAAAGGGCAGTGCAAGTCTATTTAGAAAAACATTCAGAAATGTGCATCCCTATGTTGCAGCCTTTGAGGGTTTATTTGGGGCTCAATACTCAATACTAATTTGCTCAAGTTCAACAAGGGGGGGTCTTGGGTTGCTAAATTGTTAATTTCCCTGCACTTTTACTCTGAAATCTAAACTTAATGAGGGGGATTGCAATAAATAACATGCATTAACGAAGGGCATGATACCTTTTCCCTTTTATTCTCCCTTAAATCCACCAATAGTCATCGTGATGATGGCTCAGTCTTTTTTTGAGACTGAAGATTTGCCTACCTATTGAAAGTAGTTAGTAGTAGTAGTTTTACTGAAAGTAAACCACCGTGTCACATTGTTGATCACTGAATTTTCTGGACCATAGACCTCGAGGTGGCGGCGGGCCCGGCGGACCACGCAAGCAGAAGGAGCTGCCGACAGAGCCGCCCTACACAGCGTATGTCGGCAACTTGCCCTTCAACACCGTACAGGGAGACATAGACGCCATCTTCAAAGACCTGAGCGTCAGGAGTGTCCGGCTAGTCAGAGACAAAGAAACAGACAAGTTTAAAGGTGAGAAAGAACTGCCAGCTGAGGGGAAAGATCACTCAAAAATGTGTATGTTTTTCCATACTGAAAGTATATTTTAAGTATATTAAGTTTTAAAAGTATCTTTCTACACATATGTACTTTTCTGAGAGTATTTTTGGTACTTATGTGCTTTCATGTACTAATTCAAATGACATGTTTAGTATGATGGTCATTTATATGTTGTAAGTGCAATCTTAAGTACACTTAAAAAAAAAGAAAAAGATGTTTACCAAACTTAAGTTGTACTTTAGTAAACTTATTACAAGTGTACTGTTTTGGTAAGCAAAAGTGCTGGTGTAACTTCATTATATTTAAGTACATCTTAAGTAACGTAACTTTCAACATATTTATTTACATACTAAGTACAACTTAAGTGGTTTCAATTTAACACAACTTTACACAACTTTAGTATACTTTCTGAATACATAAAACGTATACAAAGTATACTTTAAGAAAATATGCTTAAGTATACTTTTTTTTACTTGGATATGCACATGTGTGTGTACACACACACACTTCCAAGTGTACAAGTTAAACGTTGTGGTGGTTCCGATTTTTGAACATTAAGTTGTATGAAATATTTGCCAGTAGCGTAGTCAAAGCAAAGCCATTAGTTTATTTACCGAGTCCTGTGGTTGGAGTTCTGGCCAGGTTCCGAGCAAACCAGGAAGCTTTAGACAGGCAGCAAACGGCAGAAACGGGGTCTTGAAACCAAAAAGTTTGAATCCACACCACAACATGCAGTCAAGAGGGTTACCTATTTCTAACACAAAATCATCGTCCTCCAGAATTCGATCAATCAATTAAAATGTGCCGTGATCGGTTCCATCTGTCCGATCCGATCGGGAAATCCTTGTTAATAATCTTTTTTTTTTTTTAAGAAGCGATTTTGGAGTTTAGGCACTGGCATCATTTTGAAGTATCGATTGTGGCACCGGGATTGAAAAAAAATCAAACGGTATCTATACAGTGCAAAGATGTTATTTTTGGAATTTCTGTATTTCAATTTTAATAACCTTGTAAAAAGAATAATCTAAAAACGTGTTCTCACTTTGTCATTATGGGGTATTGTGTAGATTGATGGCAAAAAATAAATGTAAGCTTATCTTTTTTAAATGAATAACCATAACACAAGATGTCGAAGGTGAAGGGGGCTGAATACTGTCCGAAAGGCACTGTATAATATCCACACTTTCTTGAGACACACACACACACACACACTAGGCTTTAATTTCCTCTGATGTTTGAAACTATGTCAAATCTCTTGACAGAACAGAAGTTAGATGATGCAAAATAGGCTTTGATATTGTAACCCCCGGCTTTGACACAGCCTCACAGATTCTATGTTAAATCATATTGATTGACACTAGCTTTTAATTCATGAAAAAAAAGATCACATTTCTCCTGATGTTTTTGTTTGAAGTCAGTTTAAAGAGACAGCCCTAACAAACGTCAACACACACACACATGTACACATACACCTACCCCAATACATATGCCATATTGTATGTATATTTATTATTGCACTTTTTTATATCACTGAGGGGAAAAAGGTGAACAGTGGCACCTGCGAGAAAAACCATTTGAAATTCTTTGACATTGATTTAGTAGGCATTTAGCCAATACCTTGATGAATTAAATGTAGGCATTTAGCCAATACCTTAATGAATTAAATGTAGGCATTTAGCCAATTCTCTTGTCCAGAACCACGTACAATAATAGGGCTTTATAAAATCACTCCGTTCGCCTCCTTCTATTGAGTTGGCATGCATTCTCGCCGCCTCTAAATTTCTTTTCAGGGTTTTTCTGAACTCAAAGGCAAGAGCACACAAATGTGAAGCAGGCTTCACTGCGTTGAGATCAAACTTACACACCTCTGCTTTGAAATAGCCTACTTGGTCATTTGTTGTTTTGACTTTTTGAGCTCTTAGACTTTTGGTTTTTCCCCTGTTATATGGGGGAAATATTTTGGCTTGTCTCATAAGAAACCCAAATGGATTACTGACAGATCCTCGTGAAAGTTTCATCGATGGAGACACACACACAGCATCCCACTAACACAGCTCTGGCCCCGATTTTGTTTTATTGCCTTTGGTGTAGTAGGAATTATGTCTCTGGTCATCTTATCGTAGTATTAATTACTCACAAACAGAGACATGTCATATTTCTGCAAATTCCCCCAAAAGCTCAATATTCTGTGGCTTTCCACTTTTTTGTCTGAATTCCATTTTTAAACAACAAAATGGAAAACATGAGGCCCAAAAATAAGTTAATATGGGAATCAGATAATCATAACAGGGTTCCCACAGTCATGAAAGTCCTGGAACAGTTATGGAATTTGAAAATATGTTTTCCAGGCCTAGAAATATTTAGGAAATTATGAAATACCAATAGACTTTGGGAAAAGTCATGGAAATTGACAATCATGGTCATAAATTTAGCATTTATGTAAATAAGAAAATTTGAATTGAAGGAGTTGCAAGGCAAAAATGGGTCAAAAACTGTGTGGCAGACAGCTATATTTTTTGGCGCCATTCCAACCTCTAGCCACAGTCAAGCTAGAGTAAAGTCAAGTCACGTTTGCAGTGTCATAGCAGTTAAAGAAAAAGGTTGTTCATTCAGAAATACAGTCGTGGACATTTGGTATGAAGTTATGGAAAAGTTTGAATGGGAATATAAGTGTGGGAACCCTTTTGTTAGGATCATTTTAGCTCCTGTTCATTCACGTGTTTGTTATATTTTTCAGGTTTTTGTTATGTAGAGTTTGACGACTTGGAATCCCTAAAAGAAGCTTTGACATATGATGGTGCTGTAAGTAAAACATACTGTGCACAGTTGTTTAATGATAATCACCTGCTATTTGATTGCACCTGTTGCTTGCAACCAAGACTTCTTTGATCGAATACTGTGAATATACCAGGCCCTAGACATGTGTAGTCATAAGCTGTCCTGAAATTGACCGACCAATAAAAAGACGACCAGATAATTCTGTCAGATGACAGATTCATCATTCATGGGATGGGACCAGAATTCTTATTAAAAACTGTTGTTAATCAAACATGAAAGGGGAACAACGGCCATTTTTAAAAAAATGTATGTTGTTTAGGGGGTGAGACGACATGTTAAAACATGCCACACTGTACTCATGCCTGCGCATCCATGGAGAACGTGCTTCAAAACCTTTAGGTGAGAGCCTCGTCAAAGTAATCTCGCCAGGCAGCTCAACCAGGAAATTAATGGAGCGCAAAACTATAGTGAAATTAAAACTTAAAATACATATTCAATAATAGACAGAGTAACATTTTCTGGAAGATGAAAAGCTTCAAACCTAGGGCAGGTATACATTTCTGAGTTTGTTAGTTTTCCAGTGTCCATTGAGTTTGTGAGCTTACCACCAAAGGGAAGTTAGGACATCAGTGCAGGCAGGTTTACTGCATGGTCGTGGCTTCATACATTTTGCAGTTAATCTCGATGTGCATTTCCTGACTCAAAATGAAAAAATATTCTGACCAATATCACCACTGATATTCTCTCAACCCTACACAACACAGGTAAGCATGACTTCTGAATCTGACTTGTAAACCGAAAGCAAATCGGCCTAATTGACGAGAGCATCGCTGGTCTGATGTAGCCTGTCTACTTCAGCCACGCAGCCCTCTGCCCGCACCGTTCACGCTTTCCAGAGGGCAAGCTTACAAAATCAATGACTACAGGAAAACAACCAAACTCAGAAATGTAGGTTATACCAGTCCTAGCTTACAAGCATTTTCTCTTCCAGAAAATGGTACTCTGCAACAAGTTATTGAATCGGAATTTAACGTTTTAATTTCGCTGTCATTCCGTGCTCCACTCATTTCCTTGTTGAGCTGCCTGGCAAGATTCCTGTGCTGAAGCTCTCCCCACAAGGCTTTGAAGCGTGTTTTTGGTGAATGCGCAGGCATGAGTACAGTGCAGGCTTTTTTCTAACATGTTATAGTACCTACTAAATAAAATTATTCTTTTTAATGGCCATTGTTCCCCTTTAAGAAACAAAACAGAAATCCCTTTCACACATGGAACCCATAACATTTCTGGATTAACTTTCCCGGTAAAGGTAGCAGTTTCTCTTGTTCACACAAGCAATGGCTTTCCGACTATGGAAACCATGTAAAAATAAAGATGATTATCGGCAAGCAGAGCTTACGTTTGGTTAAAGGGGTGTGTTGAAAATGGATAATTCGTCATGTCGATGTCAGAAAATAGCACCAACTATGTTGGTTAACAACTATGTTAATGTTAGCTTAATTTATTCAAATGTAACAATGCTGACACTGCCGTGGTATCACTAACATTAGGAGGCAAAATATTTCTTCTCTTAGATGTTTATTATGGAGAAAAGAAATCCAGTTTTATAGTATCATTCCTCTTCTCTCATGCCATGAATAATCACAAATGGGCATTTGCAGACTGCTAGCTCTGCTATCTCCCAGGTAGACCATGCAGAATCAACCCGTCACCTCCTTGACAACTTTGTGTTTGGCTCACACACTGACAACAGAGCATCTTACGTCAGAGTCCCGACGTTGTGTGTGCTATGGTATTGTTCTCACACATGTTGATTCAGAACTTATGTGGAAATCTTACACCGTCTTGAGCCACCAAATTGCTGGAGCTGATTTGCCGGTATTTCGAACCAATTCGCACACGACCTCTAAACGGAAAGGTTCCATTACATTTACAGGCCAAGGATGCATGTGTGAAAGGGGTGAGAAAAAGTGCACATGAATTTAACTTGTCACTTATGGAGCAGCATCTGTGTTCTAGAACACTGGTCCCATGTCATTCTATTGAGTTGTTTACTTAGGCAACACTTGATTCCAGCGCTGGACTCTTCATTTTCAATCCTATCCAAAATGTAAAGGGCAACTAAAAAGTGATTTTCTAATAATCAGCGTTCATTCTCAGTTTTTTTTTCTTAATGTGTGTTTATAGGTTTGATAATGTCTCCCTTCTCATACCAAAACATCATCTTTGTTTTAATCTTCTAAGAAATCTACATTCTGAATTGACTAGTCCCGCTTGAGTCGATGTTCTGCATAGAAACAACCATGACCCCTCTCTGTCCCTCCCAGCTCCTTGGAGACCGGTCACTCAGGGTTGACATAGCAGAGGGCCGAAGACAAGAGCGAGGAGCAGGCGGCGGCTTCGGCTTCAGGAAAGACGAAAGAGGTACTGGATCTACTGCCAAACCGTGCTTGGTCCGTGACTAGCTCAAAAATGAACACGGCGGTGAATAATATTACCGTGTTATTTTATACCATAGTACTGTGTACTACTAGGCTAAATTATTGCATACTATTCTAGATTTATACTTTTAGATAAAAGTATAAGTAACTATTTGATTGTCTTTAATGTTACATTATTTGAATGCTTTTTGGACTAATTCCTTAGATCTTTCTCTTTCATCTTTGACTTCCATCTTTCTTTTACACTCTTGTTCAAGTCTGTCTTGAAATTAAACATGACCTTTTTTTTTCTTCTTTTTTTTTATTAAACATTACCAAATTTAATTATGACAAATTATTTTGTGGGAGCACTATTCCGTCATGAAATATATGCATTCCACTGCCTTGGTTGTTAGAAATGTAGAGAACAAGGACAATTTCTGAAAATGTATATGTTTGAGGGCACAAAAGTGCATTCCTTGGCTTTTCATCACCATGATTTCACTACAGACTTGCTGGTAATACACTTTGCATTACCATCCCATTCACATCTTCACTCTAATCTTTTCTCTCTTTCTCTCTAGTTAGTACAATTTGGCACTGACTGCCAAAACCTTTGACAGCCTCCTCAACCTATTACCCCAAAGCTGCTTCTTTCTACCTTTCAGCATTACCTCAATGTCCTTAGCCATAGATGGGGTTGGGTATCAAAAGCCACTTCCATTTCTATATCAAATTAAGAATGTTGGGATTAGAGTGGATACATTATCCAGATTGACAGGGATACTTAATCTATGGAATTCTATTTTTGTTATCACATTGCTCATTTAAAGGGGAATGTAAACACTAGAAATCAAACGGATCATTTATATGTTTGCAAATCAAATAATCATGTCACATTTGATAAAGTTTTACAAATAATTTTTTTAAATTTTTATCTACACTTATTTTGAAATAGCCTAATATTCTGTTTTATTTTAGCTGCCATGTTTTACGCAGTGTCGCTGGTTTGATTAACTTCTGGCAGTTCACTACATGCTTACTTACTTAACATATGATTTAATTGATGTACACTGATGCAAGACAGTGGACATCAAAGTTTTTCTACCAGCTATGATTGTAGCTACACACATACGATGATGGTACCGAAGCCTACTTGAAACGGCTTGACCTAAGCATGGAGTGAGCTGCTAGAACTTATTAAACCAGTGACACTGTGTATCCATGACAACAAGAACATGACCTGGTATCCAGTAGCTGAATAAAGAATCAATATTTAAAGAGCCAAAAGTATTGCACTAGATTCTGGAAAACAAAATCTGAAAAGTATTGTTTTGTTACCATAAAATGATACAAGATACTCATTGCTACACAAGTGTTGGTAATTGTTTTGGTGCAGCCTGGTAGCTCAGTTCAGTGCAAAAAAGAAACTACAGGCACCCATAAACATTACAACAACAAGAAATGAAGGTGATAATATGTACAGTGATAGTAATATAAATAATATGTACAGTTTAATTCCCCAGCGCATTGAGTAAGCCTAACAGTTCTGGGCCAGGTCAGGCAGAAAGTACAACGATGTGCCGGTGCAAACAAGTTCAGTCAAATTCGTACAGTGGATTAAGTTCAGTCCCTAGTATATGGGATATAGGGAGCTGGCGAGGGATGTTAAGAGTTGCAACTGCTGTGGGAAAGAAGCTGTTTTTGAAACAAGTGGGTTTGGTTGTTGTAGAGGATTACTTAAGAGTCATTATCATTAAAGTGAACCCCTGTAATTCATAAAGTCCCTGCAATACCCAACCCTAGCGGTAGAGCAAGCAAAGCCTTTGACCTCCTTTTCTCCCCACCTTTCTACCTTTGCAAATTTAGCACCAGCGACCTCACCACTGGCAGTAGAGCAACTAACCTCTTGCATGGCCCTGTCTAGCCCCTGTCTAGCCCCTGTCTAGCCCCCGTCGGTCTGACCAGGAGGACAAATGCTCAACCATCCCTTTTAATGCTGATGATTGCTGGGGGATTTTCTTTTCACCAGCACTGGAATGAATCCTCACCGCTGATTCGGCAGTGGTATGTTGATGACCGATTCATGCCCACGTTACTTTTTAAACTGACCACTGTCCCCCGCAGGCCGCGGAGGCCCTCGTGGCGGGTCCAGAGGAGGTCGGGACTCCAGAGAGGACTTCTACGAAACCTCAGGAGGAGGTGCGAATGAGTACAACAGTCCAGGTTGTAGAGTGATCCAACAAGAAAAACTAAACCGTTCAGTGTGGCTGTTGTCTGATGAAAACCTTGTATTTTCTGTGGCTAACTTTTCAGCATTTTGAAATTATACAGTGTGTTTTTGAAAGGATTTCATGGGCCTTAGGATTATGAAATGCCCTCAACCTGTTAAAGGATAATTCTAGTTATTTTCAACATAGACTCTAAAAACCTTCTCCTAAATATGTCCTTTTCAATAGAAATTTTTACTTTTAAACTCTGAAATCACTCGGGACATATTTTGTGTTTTTGGCTATCATCCTATGAGCTATAATGTGGTTGCCGTGTTTGGTTGAACTGCAGCTGGGAGAGCTGCAGCAAACTCCAAGCGCTGAGAAAAGACTGTGGTCCAAGTGACAAGATTTTAGGCAGAATCAAATCAATCTGATTTCAGAAAATTGGTTGAAAATAACTGGAACTAGCCCTCTTAAGGACTGTCTTCACTTTCAGTTCAAGTTATGAATTTGCTGAGAGGTTGTCACTACACAGCAGCGATGTATGGGAATAGCTCTGTGGAAATCTTTTGTATAATCTGGTCGTGGT
>OMKL01016816.1:2509-12565 GCA_900302295.1 Parasudis fraserbrunneri
GTGTGTGTGTGTGTGTGTGTGTGTGTGTGTGTCTGTGTAGGTGTGTGTGTGTGTGTGTGTGTGTGTGTGTGTGTGTGTGTGTGCGTGTGTGTGTGGGTGGGTGTGTGTATGAGTCATGAGTGCGTGTGCCGTGTGTGTGTGTGTGTGTGTGTGTGTGCGTGCATGCATGCAGGAGCATTCACACACTTGTAGTGCGCGCATTATTACATAAATATATGCGCGAGCATGGACATGTATTTACAATTTATCACGCAGTGTTCCCCCCAAAGGACTGAACTGTCCGCTCCCAATTCTCTATCTCGTCCCATTCATTTACGTCCTGCCTCTGCTGCGGCAGTGACGTTTGACCCCTGAGTGAGTGTTGAATATCTAATCACTGTTCTAAAATAGAGGCGGAACACAGAGGCCTGGGTACTAGTATGTGAGGACAGTATTGCAGTTAGCACACCCATAACTGATAGCATTTGATACACACAGACTGAGCACACACAGACATACAGGCTGAATGTCGGGGAGCTATAGAGGCTCACAGTCAGAGATACATACTGCAGGGGAGAGAGAAACGGACGGAGATACAGAATCTCTTTGAAGTCATCACACTTCTGGTCCTGTTCAAAGTTCCTTTACTTAAGTACAAGTAGGAATACTAAGATAGTACTCTGGTAAATGTAATGTTCTGTTCAAAATTCTACTTAAGTAAAAGTAGAATGAATGTACTTAAGTATCAAAAGAGACAGTATACATTCTGTATGATGTTCCTGTATTTCAGTGCTTGGGAGCATTCAATCCCCGATTCATTGGCCTCCAAAGATTATGTCATGGTGGTATGTGATCCAGTCAAATTTTGAAAGTACATCATCGTCTACTTATGCCATATCCTGTATGCAAAATATTTTTTCTTCAAAGTAACATGTAACTAATGGTTTCAGATAAATGTAGCAACGTAAAAAGTACAGTATTTCCTTTGTAAAGGAGAGGAGTAAAAGTGCAACGTTTCCAAAAATGAAAATACTGAAGTAAAGTGCAACTACCTCAAAATTGTGCAGAAGTACAGTACTTGAGTAAAAATACCGCTACTCTCGTAGGTTCAGGCAAGGCAGTCAGTCAAGGTAATATAAGTCAAATAGGCATCTGGGTGAGCTGTGTTGGACATTAGAAGGGTGGGGGGTGAGCCTCCTCAGAAGGGGTATAGAAGGGTTTACCACAAATTCAAGTGAGGAAAATAAATCAGCAGGTCAAACAACACGCTGAGAGGCTTTAGATGGGAGTGCTGGGGGAGGCAATTTATTGTGACACAACGTCAAAGGTTAAGTCAAAGTTTGGAAAGGTACTTAAAGGGGAATGCCACCCACTTTAAGAATTCACATATGTTCTTCCTGTCCCCCAAGACAGTTCAGTCAGTGTTTGTGAACATGCGCCACTCTCTCCTCAAGTTAGAGAAAGAATTCAGAGCCCTCCAATCTGTGATGTAACTGGTATGTAAAATCTGGGGCTGTTCCATAGACAATGAATGTGGCTCTGACTGAGTCTGGATAAGACCCTCGAGCAATGCTAGAATATAACCTAATTTGGGTGTAAGAGTTCACACAAAGATTGTATGGCCTCACGAAGTCAGAGCCCCATTCATTGTCAATGGAATGGCCCCAGATTTTACATCCCAGTTACATCACTGATTGAAGGGTGTTCTCTCTCTGATTGGAACAACATTTGTGAATTCTTAAAATTGGTGGCATTCCCTTTTAAGCACCATTCCCAACTTTGACTTAACCTTAGATGTTGTGTCACAATAAATCGCCTCCCCCAGCACTCCCATCTAAAGCCTCTCAGCGTGTTGTTCAACCTCTGACTCTGACCTGCTGTGAGGCCATAAAATCTTTGTGTGAGCTCTTGCACCCAAATGAGGTTTATCTTCTAGCACTGCTAGAGGTTCTGAACCAGAATTAAAACAGCATGGGTGTAAGGGCTAACACAAACATTTTATGGCCTCACAATGTCCCCATTCATTGTCTATGGAACAGCCCCAGATTTTACATCCCAGTTACATCACCGATTGAAGGGTTCTCTCTCTGATACTCTCTGATTTCCAGCTTTAGGAGAGAGCGGTGCATGATTGCAAATACTGACTGAACTGCCTACAGGAAATGGGTGACATTCACCTTTAAAGAGCGAGATAATAATATCTTTGGTTGTCTAAAGAAGCAATTCAATGCTGCTCTCTTTTATGTATTCACAATGTTAATGCTCTGCAGAGGACCACCAAATACCATGCTCATTCACAATGCAATGACCTCAACACAAATATCATGTGCTTTACCTGACCTCCATCACTCACTCCATCTCCTCACTATTGATCTGCTCTCCCTGTGGCCACAGGACACACTGAAATGCTTTAATGCCGCACACTTGAATGAAAATGAAATGAAACAGAGAGAACCATTTTGATGTGTAAAATTGGCGAAGCAGTCCTCTAACTGTTCTCAGGGTAAATATTATATTTTATAGATAGACTGACTTTGTTGCCTCTGTTTAATCCAGGGGTTCGTAGTCTTTTCCAGCAAGGGACTCAAACTGAGTAATTTACAGTCACCCTGGGACCCAGTCACAACATACCAATACTCTTATCAGGCAGGGACCTGTCAGAGACAGTCTCGTAGCCCGTTTTGGGTCACAACCCAAAGTTTAAGAAGCCCTGGTTTAACTTGGCAGAACTGGTGTCCTCATAGTGCCTGTCAAATTACTTGCAGCACAAATGGGTCTGTCCAAATAACAACCGAATTATAGATACTTTTTGAAATTGAACCATGCCACCGCTCCAAAGCAGCGGAGGAATTTCTTTCCTCGCATTTTATCTCATTCAACGCATTTCGTCAGATAGCTAATGAAAGTCATGTCTTCCAACTTCAGCTCATAAATCCTGCTTATTGGATTCACATGAGCAGTGAGAAAACAAAGAGGGGAAGGAAAGACACTGTCTGCATGGCTGGACACAATGGGGAGCAGGAGAGAGAGTGCGCATTAAGTCAATGGAAAAGACCTTACCTGTTGCATTCCAGAGATCATAGTGCATTGAGATGATATGTGATATAGCTATAGAATGTGTGCAGGGAATATTAGAAAACAGCTTGATAATGCCCTCTAGTGATTGTTGGCTATGGTATCTCTGTGATTTTCAGTATTTCTCATGTTGATGTAACAACAGAAAAGTATTTCCTACATGTTTTTTTGGTTTTTGACCAAAAATTTGTGTTTCCTTTCAAATCTCTGTATTTTTACAAGACTTGACATAAGGTTTGAATATTTCTGTGGAAAATGTATGAAAAGAAAAACACTTCTGCCAAGAATACTGTGAAGTTAGAAATAGGAGTTATCTCCAGTGTAATAAAACCATCTATCTTCTCTCTCTCTCTCTCTCTCTCTCTCTCTCACTCTCTCTCTCTCCCACTGAATGTTGATGGGTTTTCTTATGCAATCCATCGGCTCCTGGGCCCAGAAGGGGTGACCAATCACTGCAATTACCCCCGAGTTACGCAATCGCCCCTGTGCCTCCATTGCATTGTACTGCATTGTAGGGAGAGTGAAAACGCGGAGACATTTTTTTACAGTCTCACTGCAATCTCCGTGGAAACACTGTAGCTACAACTATGCAGCACACTGGGCCCCGGGTCGCAGTTTCTCACAGATGGCCAAGGCATTTCAATTAGGCTAAGAAAAACACTTCCACTTACAGTAAGACATTCTGGTGACCTCGACGTTTAGATTAGTTTCCTCTCTCTGCAAGGCAAGTTTTGTTTTTGTTTCTTACCCAAGTCGAACCATTTCCAAAAATATAAAATAAGAATAAGAATAAGAATAAGAATAAGAATAAGAATAAGAATAAGAATAAAAACCTTCTAGGCCTAGCGTATGTTTTTTATTTATTTCCTCAACTGTCAACAACTGATCCAAATACTAATGTTTGAGTGACCACAGTCCATGTAAGTAGAATACAATTATCATGCATGCCCATGATAGAACCAAACAAAGAGAAGCCCTGAAGTGTGATATCTGAGTTCAGAGGGAATTCTCTCTTTATAAGGGCAGTTATTAAAAAGTACTTAGAAAAGAAAGTGGTGGTTGCCCCCTTCCAAAATAAACAATCTGTTTTACAAGCACAAAATCTCAAACCTCAAGCCCTGAAAATACAGACAACTTGTGCTCAGAACTTTTTACATCTGTCTAAACTACCCCCGCCCCCCTTCTCATAATAAACACGGTTGCCAATAGGAAAAGGGGATTTGGGATTGTTAATGAGAGGTGTTACCACATACAAGCTTACATTGCATCACTGTTTATTCTGGCAGTGGTCTATAAATTTGACAAGAACACAGAGAGTCCTGCAGGTTATACTGTGCTTTGTCTCTCTGAACCTCTGGTTCTCAGTAATGATAGGTCTATTAACAGGGCTCTTAGTTACACTATGATTCTGTCTCAAACTTTTGGCTGGAGAATACTTATGGAAAAAGAGAACACAGAAAGAATTCTTTAGAGTAAAAGGTTCTAATATGCATCGTTTTCCTTCTTTGTTGGAACAGTCAGAAAGATAAGGGTGATAAACTTTTCATTTTTACCGTAGCTGCGACCAAGCAGCTAGTATAAGTCGGTCTGTCTGTTAGTTGGTCTGTCTGTCTGTCTGTCTGTCCATCCCAAAAATGTCAAACATGTTTATTCCTCCCAGATTTTTCACACCACAGTCACGGGTAATACCTTAAATCGAACGGCTTCATCGGGAATATTGTGTTATAATTTTGTAGAAAGTTTTGGTGCATGGTGTGGGAATTATCTGACTTATTCTAGGGCAATTTTGCCCCATAGAAATGAATGGCAGAATGTTCAAAACCTGGAGTGTGGCAGCTTGTTTTAAAAAATGTTAAGCACATTTTCTAACTTGCCACTGCTCCTACAATTTTGACAAAAACTTTTTTACCTCAAAATGTTCACCTGTCTACTCACTCACAAAAATGTTTTCAAAACAATGCCATGATTCGTTTTTTGCATTATTCATGTTTGTTTGACATGACAAATAATTGAAATGCAGTTTAGTGTGCAGGATTTTCTTCTGATTGTGCATAGCACTATATCTGGATGTGCGTGTCACAAATTGTGGATCACTAATTGGGCCTTTAAGTTGGACTTTGATTTAGAGTATAGTATTGCAAAATCCCCATTTACAGTTATGGTCTGTGCAATGATTTTCTTTATGTGTATTCTTTATGTGTCTTTAATTGTATGTAAAAATGTAGGGAATGTAAATATAGGGGTCTATTGCTCATTGCATCACCCATAAAGGGGTCTTGGTGCATGAAAGTCTAGTCAAAACACCCTCCTTGTTATTTTCAAAACATATCAGTTGGTATTTTTGACTGAGTGCCAAACTCAAATCGCAATATGACTTTGAGGCATGTACATGGCATGCAAGCGCAACCAATCAGCTCTCCCAGTGATGTCACTGGAAATTCTAAACAGGAAATTGTATTTGACAGAGGAAAACTTTGAAAAAGGCTGCAACGCTCCAAGCTCTTGCTCTTATAGAAAGTGAGTATCAACCTGCAAGATTTCTCTTACAGCAAGTCACAGAGTAGCATGAGGAGAGAGTGTAATCACCAGGATTAGATGGCATTCCACCAGAGCTGCTCACAGGTCTGCGGGAACTGGTTGGCCCGGCCATCTTGGATTCTATTAACCTGACCCAATGGAATGTTCCAGCTATAGGCCCTTTTCAATTTCAAACTGTGATTTCAAACTGTATGCAAGACGACTGAACTCTTGTATCTCATCCTTGGTACACCCAGATCAAGCTGGCTTCATTAAGGAGCACTTGGCTTCAGATAACATCCGTCAGCTATTACATATTACTGAAGCCACGTCAGTTCAGGAACAGCCCTGTGCCATCCTTTCTCTTGGTGCAGAGAAAGCCTTTGACTGTGTGGAGTGGGGCTACTTTAAGTTTTAAAAGATTTTGGCTTTGGCCCCACTTTCATCAATATGGTGCGCACACTGTATGCTGGTCCCACTGCACATGTTCAAACTGGCCAACCTGGCACACAGGGCTGTGCACAGACATTTTGGGGGCAGGGGCTCAAGCAAAAAAGAAAAAGGCACTCATCCCACGACACGCACTATTCCCACCCCGACACTGCCACACTGCTGCAACCCATTATCACAAACTATGTTCATAACATGGGACCTGTTTCAATTCTACTGAAACACATTATTCCATGAAGAAACTACAGATTTGACATATTTTCATGATTTTCATATATTTTATTATGATTATATATTTGTTTATTTTGCCTAATGCTCGATACGTTTATTATATTTTGTTATGCACTGTTCTGACAAGTGGGTATTCATTTTTCAAGATCGATATGTAGCCTATTTAAGAGCATTATTACTATCATAATGGTAGTAATAATAGGCTCCCATAATATTTCATGTCTCATTGCTGTTCAGAACAGTGATCTTACCTACAGTATACATTGGGCCTGCATCTGGCTGGTGAGAGGTTTAATGTCAGGTTCCATTCTAGTCACAACCAGTCTCAAAGACTGATGCAAATATTCATCGGAGAGTCTTGATCTCGTCAGAGTTTTCAGCAGTTTCATGCGTGAAAAGGTTTGCTCGCAGATATAAGTGCTGCCAAAAAGTGTGGACATCTTCACTGCATGCTTTTTGATGTTTGTGTTAGAGTCATTTGGAAGGGCGGCATAGAATTCAATGAGACTGTTTGGCTGGAATGCATCTTTCAGAGCAACTCAAACTGATAAGAAGGCAGGGTTTCGTCAATTTCAGGAACAAAAGGGTTCTGGAAAAGATGGATTTCTTTCATGTGGACATGTAGTTCATGGAATCGCACATCAAACTCCGTCTTCAGCATTTCTAGGGCTTCCAGTGCTTCTTGACGATGAGACATCAAGTCAAGTGTAACGTTCTGTGCGTGTGTGAAGGATCATCTCCAGACAGGGCATTCGGCCGCTCCCCCACCTTCCATCTCTAAAGGAACCAAAGAAGGAAGCTGCAATTACTTTGTTAAATCCCACCCACTACATGACCTTCTCCCTCCAACCAGACTACAACGTACTGGTAGGCAAATGAGAAACAGTGCCACACTCTCCATACCCCCTACCAGGACCAGGTGCCACCAGCAGTCCTTCCTACACACTGCAGTCAGACTGTAAAATGATAAAGACAATAGTCTGACTGTCACCATCTCCATGTATTGGCTTAAAATGTGAAATATATAATGATATAAATGTTTATTCTTTTTAGATTTTATGTGTGAGTCTGTGTATATATGTGTGTACATATGTATTTGTATTTTTTTCTCTCTTTTTTTCTCTTTCAGTGTTACGAAGAGTGTATTTCAGACTTGTCTCTGTGAAACTCTTTCTATAATAAATCACTTGAAAAAGGTTAATATAGGTCTCTGAAGTCCCCAAAACATGTAATGTATGTTTTTTGCTGAAAAATACCACTGAGATGATGCATTCCAGCATGCCGCTCTGTTTCAGTCCTGTTCTCGACGAGCTGTTTCTGTCCCTCTAGGTTTAAATGCAAGCTGCTGTTTCCCGCACCCGAGCAAGCACGCACGGAGGTGTCTGGCTCACGAAATTCAGATTGAACTGTCAAAGTAGGCATTGCATATCAAAGATGAATTAAGATCCAGCAATTGCATATCCTATTTCTCGCCTAAAATGTTGTCAGAAACATATTTTAGTGAACCATTTAGGTGGAAAAAGAGAGCGTTTATGACGAAAACGGAGACACAGCAGTCAAGGACCAACCTTATGCAATGTGTTACATGGTGACATATACACGCAACAGAGGACAACAGAAGAAAAGACTGGACTACAAACTCCGAAATTCTGTTGGAGAGAATAATTCCCTCTGGCGTGGACTTTGGGCGTTGTAACTCTGCAGACATTTTACATGCACCTCCAGCTATATAAAACACTAAAGGAAAGGGGAAAACCCAAAAATAATAATATGACTTAAAGTCTCTTTGAGGATTTTGGGGCATTTTCTGGTTACAGGATTAACTGGACAAAATCCCTCTTAATGCCTCTAAATCACCCTTCCTTCACTATCAGTTACTATGGAGTGTAATGGTTTTAATTACGTGGGAATAGCAATCCACCCCAGCCTTCCCCTCAGCATTGGCGAAAATCTAAAGTGATCTAACAAAATGGTCTCCTTTACATATGACCCTCCATGGCCGTATCTCAGTCATCATAATGAACATTCTCCCCCGTATAAATGTTCTCTTTTCTATGCTCCCTCTCTCACCTCCTTGCAACTTTTTTAAGGACTTTTAAGGAAATTTTCGTCTCTCTATTTGTTTTTTTCACCCTAACACGCCTCAAAGCACCAGGCAGGCTCTCCCTGTCCAATTTTAAATTGTATTACTGGGCTTTCCAGCTAAGATCCTTGATGATTTGGCTCGACTCTTCTTCCTGTGTACCATGGTGATCTCTAGAGAATGTCTTATGTCATCCTATCAGACTTCAAGATCTGCCATTTTGTGGTGCAAAGATTAGGACAACACAGATACATATGGGATCTATCATGTCAAATTCCCTGACTGTATGGTACCAAATGGAAAAATATTTACAGTACGCAAGTTTCATGATATGACCCCTGTATGGAAAAAAAATTATCTTTTGACTGGCTCCATGCCTTTCATCTTCCCCCAATGGGCTAACCAGGGTATACAGTATATGTTTTTGTGACATTTTCAACCAACACAGTCTCCTCCTCGTGGTTCTACCTTAAACTTCATACTGCCCTAAAAACAAATGGAGTACCTTGGGACTTTCTCATAGTTTCCCATCCTCTCGTAAAACTTTTTCACTCTGGTCTCATGGTATTGCTTATATTCCTAGGCTGTTCTAACATACAGCTCTTACTTTATTGGCTGCTTTTTTTTCTTCTTCATTTTCTTTCTTTCCTTAAAGATTCAGTGCAGTGAAAATTTTGTTTTTCAGTCTTTGCAATCAGTTGCATTTTTTGGCAGAAGGTATGTTCATGTAAAATTGCCCAAAATGTTAAAACTGTTGTTGTGAAAATGATGACTAAAGCCCTATGATCTCTATCCCACTGGATGTCAGCGAATCATTGCGGATATCCAGTCTGCTTCCCTGAGGAGATTGCATAGTCTACCTGGGTTGCCCTGATTGGCCCATCTGTCAGTTTTCAGTGGTTGTGAAGGATATACAATACAATACAATACAACTTTATTTATAAAGCACATTTAAAAACAACAAAGTTGACCAAAGTGCTGTACAGTCGATAAGTATTAAAAAGCACTACAGTACAGACATAGACACAAAAGAAAATACACAAAGCACTACGCCACAGAGGAAGAAGAAAACTCAAACTCTCATGATGGGATTAAAAGGCCAAGGAGTAAAAACGACTTTTAAGGCATGATTTGAAGACAGGCAGTGTGGGGGCCATCCTAAGGTAGAGGGGCAGCTTGTTCCACAGTGTCAGGGATTTCCCTCTCCCCCAACATTCCCCCCCTCCCGCTTCCCCAATCTGTAACACCTTCCCCCTCCCCCTTTTCCCCCTCCCATTTCCTGTGTCCTAAAAGCCCTGGATTTGGGGTTTTTCTGGGTCTTTTGTCAGGGTCGTGGCCTGACTAAGGACGCCTCAGCTTACCTCTACATGATCTCCATTATGTGATTTGACCCTTACTGTTTGTCAATAAATTTGTATAAACCATGGAGATCTGCTCACGTTACATAATTGATCGCACTGCATACAGCTTGGCAGGTCTGCAGCAACATTTACTACACATTATTTAGCCTTCGTCATTCCTCTCGTTTATATTGCGAGTAGGGAATGCGCGAGGGACCGCGCAATGCGAATCACCAGTTCAAGAGATGGGTGCAATGACTAAATGTATTTTCAGCAAAAACGTCAAAGACATGTTTTGGGGACCTCAAAAACCTATATTAACTTGTTGAAAAGGAGTATAATATGGGACCTTTAAGTATGGTCCCATTCCATTTAGGTGTG
>OMKL01016967.1:2514-14394 GCA_900302295.1 Parasudis fraserbrunneri
AAATGAGGCAAACGCGCCACCGCTACAGCCAACAGACAGAGGAGGAGGAGGAGGAGGAGGAGGACAAACCAGGCGGATGAGTTTTGATAAACAGCGCTCCTCTCGCGCTCGATGTCGTTTACCGAGGTTTTGCAGATAATTATGGGAGGAGATAAAGAACAGAGCATTCTAATTATCGCCTCGCGTCATCTATCAGTCTCGGCCCGGGCCCCTCTCCGTATCAGCACAAATGTCAGGGGAAGCAGCAGCGTGGGGCGACAGGCCCCCTGATTAAACAGCAGGCAGCCTTCCATCTGACGCGGTGCGTCTGCCATGATGAGGACACGTTTCACCACACTCCCCCATAGCTCACCCCACATACCTTTATCATCGGGCCTTCTGTGGAGCTTTAAATACCTCGCCGGATAGAAGACCTATGCTCTGCATCAACTTGATTTATGGTCACATGACACCCGCTAGATAGATTTTCATACACTCCTCTTCTGATTATGCTACTCGAGCCATAGTGTTTGGAAGATGGCTGTGAAACAGAGCAGCGCACACACACCAACTCTTTTTGCTATATTTTTATTATTGGATCACGAGAGACAGCCTGTTTTTTTGACTGCAGGAACACTCCAACATTTTGGGAAATACACTCAGTCGAGAAGGTTGAAAGTTTCACCTCTGTGCATCAGTTGTGGAGTTGTTGGAAGTTGTATTTCTTCACTTTAGATGGAGCTAGGGTAGTTGCTCCCTACTGCTTCCAGTCCTTGTGCTATGCTAGCCTAGCATGCACCTGGACCTCTCTCTGGGGCCACTGGATACAGAGATGAAACTGATATCAATCTTCTTGTCTGACTCTGGGGAAGATGCCAAATAAGTGTGTATTTCCCAGAATGTTGGAGTGTTCCTTTAAGCCAGATACCAGATTAACAGTATGCCTGGAAAGTGTTCTGACTAATTCTCAACATTGTTCTGCTTCTTGGAAGAGGCTTTCTCAGACTGTGCAAGTTGGGTATTTACGTGTGCATATTAGTGCGTATGCGCATGTATAGTAAATACATGTGTGAATGTTTGTGTGTCATCTGATATGGCAGTGTAGGTTGACCTACTTGCATGCGGCACCTCAGCCTCACTACTTGTCAATTCTAAATATATCTCTGCTTTGCACCCACAATGGAACATGAGAGTGATGCTGAGTTCAGTAAACACATAAGTCAGTGTGGTCACTTTGTAACTGTTGCACAGCGAATTACTTCTCCTTTTTATGGTATTTTACACTTCAGCCTCTTTATTAGGCCATTGTGTTACAATAAGCTACTAGGCTACTATCATGATACATGATACAGATACATCTTATGTGCATAATCTTACATCGATATGAATCAACATGGAGTTAAGTCTTCTATCTTCCTGGTGAAAGTTCAAATAACAAGTCAGGAAAGTTGATTCACCTCAAAAAGGAGATGCAAAAAGGTTATTTAATGAAATTAGTTGAGACAACTTAATCTTTCTTACAGTGTAGTTCATGTGAAATGATGAAATGAGGTGATTATTACATCATATAAATATGCACTCTGTACCTCTATCACTGTTTTTACTGAATATACGTTCAAATGTACATCTTAACATTACATTTTTGGAGCTAAAAAAAGTGGGCAGTCTTCATTTACAACAGTAGACTAGATTGTCATAAATTACATTTGAACAAAATGATGGTGAAAGTGAGTTTTGAGTGAAACCTGGTAGGTTCAGCACAAGCTGGGTCAAAACAACAAATCATCATCAGAAACTAACAACAAAATCTGTCAACAATGACAGAACTATACATATAATAATGTAACACAGTCAACGGTGAGGTGAAGTGAGCTGGTAAACTCTCCTGTAAAGATCTCCTCATTTGAACCCTGTGTGGTTGGCATGGCCTTCTTGCTCTTGCTTGTTGAGGGTATCAAGTTTATGTCAACAGCTCTCTATCATTGCTCACATAACTAGGAGTATAGGTACTACTTAAAGGGGAATGCCACCCATTTTAAGAATTCACATAATGTTCTTCCTGTGTCTCAGGACAGTTCAGTCAGTATTTGTGAGCATGCACCACTATCTCCTTAAAGGTCCCCTCTACTCAAAAACGTCTATTACTATACAGATTGTTTTGGATTCCACACATGCTTAAAGGGGAATGCCACCCATTTTAAGAATTCACGTATGTTCTCCCTGTGCCCCAGGACAGTTCAGTCAGTATTTGTGAACTCGCACCACGCTCTCCTAAAGCTAGAAATCAGAGAGAGAACCCTCCCATCAGTGATATAACTGGGATGTAAAATCTGGGGCTGCTCCATAAACAATGATGTTTGTGTGAGCTATTACACCCAAATATAGCTTTAATTCTGTTTCAGACCTTCTAGAAATACTAGAATATAAACCTTGTTTGGGTGTAAGAGCTCACACAAACAGTCTTTGGCCTCATAAAGTCAGAGCCCCATTCATTGTCTGTGGAGCAGCCCCAGATTTGACATCCCAGTTACATCACCGATTGGAGGGTTCTCTCTCTGATTTCTTCCTTTAGGAAAGCGTGGTGCGAGTTCACAAATACTGACTGATGTGTCCTGGGGCACAGGGAGAACATATGTGAATTCTTAAAATGGGTGGCATTCCCCTTTAAGCATGTGTGGAATCCATGAGGATTGAACTACAAATAAAGATGATCTTTTAATGAAGAGTTGCACTTCATCCCTCGTGTATACCAACAGTTGTTTTTGCCTCTTTTAAGGTGAACATATGTTATAAAATGTGGTCCAGAAGAGGATAAAGAGCATCACACAAAATGCAATTTGTCCAATAAACCACATATCTTTGTTACTGCATTATGCATATATTCCAAACTGGATTGTCATCCCCAAGTGGTCCTGCATGACTCATTTAGATGTTTTTCACTTTTTCAAGAGCAGTACATTGTGAGTATAATTACTGATACAAATGAGGAAAACAAACAGCTTGGCCTAACACAGCATCTTAAGACATGTAGGCGTGAAAATAAGGAAGCACCTTTATCACACCTTTTCAGTGTGATGTTTGCTGTATAAGCAGACGAGCATAAGTGGAGCAACATACTGTACACACAACATTTGACCTAGGCTACGGTATATTCACCATTTGACCAGGTGGTTTGGGACTGTCCTGACTAAGGTATGCTATATGTGTCTTTTTCTCTTCTTTCGCCTTTTAATCTGTTTCATGTTTCCTGACGATTATGTGTGCAAACACAAACCACTTGTGAAGAAAGCTCATGACTTAAAAATATAATCTGGAATTTATCTGTCCACAGGGTATATTCACATTATGTTCTTTGAGAGTTTGATTTGTAAATGGAAAGTATGTTTTGTGGAACTTTCTTAGCCTGTCAAATGCAGGTCTGTTTTACTAAAAACACTGTACATTACAAATGGAAACAAACCTTTTACAGCCTCAAAAGTCATGTAAAACGCATGCTGTCAGATGCAGTGAGTCCTTGTATCAAAGTTTCAGACCGTAAATTCTAGATTCAAAAATGTCTTTGATACAATAAATCCCAATGTAATCAAATCCAGTTGTGGGATGACAGTTTCAGCAGAGGAAGTCTACAGTCACTGGTTGTACCTTTAACTTGTATTTAGGCTATGAGTTAAACTTAAAATAATCATGCTCATAATTACACAAATCACAAGTCAAACACCATACTTGAATGGTGAACCACTGTGTTCCATATCTTAACAGTTTTCAATTAGTTCTATCAGTTAAATTATTTCCCACTGTACTCAGTGGTGGTTACGTTAATAGCAAGGGTGGAATATAACTGAGTACTTTCACTTGACTGTACCACCAAACCTTTTAGCTTAACATATGAAGGTCAATACATCAAAGAGGGAAGCTTACTTCATTGTACAGAAATATGAGGACATGATGTTGAACAAGTCGTTGAACACGTGATACTTGAGTACATTTACAGTAGCCTAATGTCAAGTCCTTTTAATACACTTGAGTAGAATTCTGAAGGAGGACTGTTACCCTTAGTACTATTCTATCAGGATATTTCGACTTTAAACTTGAGCACTTCTTCCTCTATTGCATTAAAGTTTCATCGACCTTCACCAATGAGTGCCTCATGGCCCGGGTCCAAATGGGCCCAAATGGGCCTCTCTCTGTCTCACCAATCATTCGCTGTCCAATTGAGTCATCGAGTCAGATCTCTTTTGCTCCTGTGACAATGGGCTTTTAAGTGCGGCGTTCTACCATAACGTATGTTTGTTATCACCATTAAAGTGAATCTCAATCACTGCAATTTCTTCAGGTTTCAGTACCAGGGGTTTACTCGCATCGAGACCATCATCTATTTAGTTCAGCGTTATGGTCCCGCCCCGCGGCTGCTATGCCACGAGAGCCGATATATTTTATGGGAATTGAGCAGACAGGAAAGCCTGTTGTAATCAAGACCTTGAACAGTGGTTGATTAATTGTAGTGTGTAGGGTATAAAAGCCAGAACTGTCTGTGATTAAGGCTCAGTGATGACTATACACTTGTAATATAAAATTGTTTGTGTGTGCGGCACACAGTTTAAAAAAGTCCTGTAAACAGTTAGCACAGTTTTTCTTGTTATGCTATATTGATTATTATCAGTATAGTTGAGGCAGGGATAGCACGTGAGAACATAATTATAATGATTTGCACTGGAACCTCAAACATACGCAATAGGGGCCAGTGCATGTGACAGTACAATCTCAAAAACACCAAAACACCTCTCAACAGCCATGCTATCAGCTGTAGCTTCCATGAGTCCCCGGCAACACGAGATAACCCAATAAAAGCCCTTGGCTGGATCCATTGTGCAGGTGTACGATTGGGCCCCATTCCCAGCGGTGACATAGGTCTGGAATATCTAGAACAATGTCCTTCTTGTCTGTGGTTTAGCTACATTACCATTCTCAATATTTTATCTGGTTTCTGTATTTACAAGATTACATGACCCAGACTCACCTTTGCCCTTGGAGTGTGTTGATAGCTGAAATACTGATTGAACATTTTACGATGACAGTAAAATGCACACTGTCATGGAAGAGAGGCACAGTGGGATCTGACATTGGAATTTCTATTTGAAGGGAATTGATGTGTTCACTGTAAAACTGTTTAGCTGCTATGGGAGAGGAGCCAGGGCTTTAAAATCTATTTTGCCTCCATGGTCTTTATACCATAGTTAATCTTTTTCTTCCAAATTCCTGTCCTCCACCAGTTGTTCTTTAGTCTAAGGTCATCCTTGATAGCGCTGCCAGCCAAATGTATGAGATTATCATTTCAACCGAGCAAGCTTTACTTTGTGGATGTCACTGGGGATATAATAACTCCAGCTCCATTGGAATCAAAGTCACTCTTCAAATAGCAATAGTGTGGCTTACTGAACACTTGTGTCATGATGGGATAATTATGTTGTTATTTTTTCTCACCACAAATAGAAAGAAGCTTATGGGTTCATGTACTGGGTATTAACAGAGGGATTAGCAAAGAGGCTTCAGGGATACTCAAGCCTATGAGGCGCAAAGTAGCAATCTCTTTATTGTTGAGATTGGTACTTCATTTAACACAATTAACTATTTATTACAGATACAGTAGGGTTCTATGGGGCAAGGTCCAATGGGATTTTCACGGCCAATGAGTCTCTCTGTGCCGGACCTACCCTTAACCTTAACCGTAACGCAGCCCTGTGTGAGACACATGACACTGTTAGCCTCCTTTGATCTTTGTCAGCTAATGGTTGGATTAGCACATTTCGTAGAAAACAAATCAACCAGGTTGTTGGGAGCAGGGATGACCAGCTAGGTGATGCTTCCCAATCATTCATACTGCAAAACAAAATGTAGGCTGTATGTCTATTTGATTTTTAAAAACATGCCAACTGTAGACCCTCTAGGAATGTCAGATACAATTGAAGACATGATAAAATAGTGTCTTACTGTCTGAAGCTAAGCTAACTGACTGACCATTCCATGAACAAACCAAGATTAATTAAATGAAAATGTTGATGTAGATGGCCTCACTTAATGTACTCTGCATTCATACAATCAAATGGTGTAACCTACATTATAGAATTGGTGATTTATTATACCAGATGGAAATGGTAGCCATGTAGTCCCAATGGGATCGTGCCAAACTTCCATATGGACTGTCCTTGATCATTCCACAGCAAGAAACTAATTGGGCATGACTTTACCAGAGAGTACACTCTCACTTTATCATGCAGCATCTCAACCGAGAAGTTGCAAACCTTCTAAGTGGGAGCCAAAATAATGATTTGAATTTGTGAGTACATATAACATTACTGAATAGCTGCCTAACCAAACTAGTTGTCCAGAAGGTGGTATTAACTGCTGACAGGACACCCTCCCACAATGCTTACAATACATAGAAGCAACCTCTAGCTGTCTACCATTTTATTTTTTTTTCTAAAGATTTCTTAACATTTACAAATCATTGGGACATTTGTTTTCTTCCCAGAATTACAGCTTTAAATTGCTTCACTGTTGTTTGACTTGAATAGAAACTTAATAGTCTTATTTCCTTCCTGTTTTTCAGAATGCTGTGGGGCAATGAGCACGGCAGATGTCTGCTGCTGTCTGTTTACATCATCACCTTCATGGCAGGCTTCCCGGCCAACGTCTTGGCTTTCCTAATCTTCATCCAGAAGATGGGTCAGAGAGCCAAACCCATTGACATCCTCCTCCTCAACCTGACTATGTCAGACCTCCTCTTCCTCCTCTTCCTACCCTTTAAGATGCAGGAGGCAGTTGACAATGAATGGAACATGCCAGACTTCCTGTGTCCACTGTCCAAATTTGTGTTCTTTGGCACCATCTACAACAGCACCTTGTTCCTAACTGGCATCAGTGTTGAACGGTATCTCGGCGTGGCCTTCCCAATCAAGCACACACTGAACAGACGGCCCTTGTATGCAACAGTGGCTAGTATCTTTTTCTGGATAATATCAATGGGAAACGTGACTATAGTTTTCATCATGCATTACTTTAACCACTCCAACTGCACACATAACCCAAAATGTTTTGAGGATTTCTCTGAAGAGCAGCTTGATGTGTTGATGCCTGTGCGACTGGAATTATTCCTGGTCCTGTTCTGTGTGCCCTTCCTCATATGCAGCTTCTGCTATATCAATTTGGTCCGAATTCTATCCCAAAAATCCACCATTCATGCTAAAAAGCGCTTCCGGGCCACCGGCCTGGCCCTGGGGACACTGCTGCTGTTCATAGTCTGTTTTGCACCGTTCAACCTGTCCCATGCGTTCGGCTTTGCCCACTGGAAGAGTCCCCTTTGGCGGGAGATAGCTCTCCTCACCAGCACCTTCAACGCCTGCCTGGATCCTCTCATCTTCTACTTCTCCTCCTCCACCTTCAGAGGTACATCTGGAGATGTCCTGAAGAAGCTGATGGGGAGGATGCAGGAGCCGTGTTGTTGCCCTAAGGCTGTACACTGCCCCCCACTGCCCTGCTCAAGAATGTCAGGACATGCTGAGAGCCCAATTGGCAACTCTGTGCAGCCATATGTCTCATCTTCATCAGCCATCCCTGCCATTAATCCTTCTAGCCTAGTTGTGTAGGAGCACTTGAGTTTAAGCTATCAACTATATGAAGAAATAGTTTATTATCTACCACTGAATGCTTGATAGAACACTTTCTGTGGTGTTTTCTTTATGTGGAGTATGTATATTTATATAATGATATGCACATTTTTAAAGATAGGGAAAAATAAAATATGGCATATGAAATTGGTCTCTATCCATATTCTTCTTTTGATTTATAATTCTCCCTCTTGCGAAGAAGATTAATTGTTTCTGATTTACATTACTGGACCTCATTATCCTGTGATGACAAGGCTAAAACAATAATGTTACAGTGATATACAATACAGTATACAAAGTACAGTGATGTTATAACGCTAATGCACTGCAACTTTCAATACCCCTGATGTCACTCTACAAAAAACTATCCTTAAGATGCAATACACTGGCTTGCACAATACAGTCTGATCATTCAAATGTATGTGTAGAATAGAAATACAACTCAAATTCAAACACAGGCACACAGTAAACCCCATAAAGCAAAGCATTCTGATCTGTGTCTCACATCAATCTACATACATTAACACAACTTCAAAAGACTCCTTGTACACCTTATATCGGTCAATAGCTCAAATTTTGTGTCTACCTTATGGTATTTACCACTGCAGTTCAATGTAGATTCTTTAATTTGCCAGGAGAAAATGTACCCAATTGTATTGGTATTATGTGGTACACACAACAAACACATTGACTTCCTATACCTCTTGGGACTTTCCACTCTGGCTGGCTATAGAATACAAAACAAACTCATAACATAATCAATGAAAAGAAGTAATAAGCACATTCACTCTCATCAGCCCACTGTAATAACCCTGTAAATCATGAATATTATTAGGTACAGTATATGGCAGGTCAACAACAGAGCTGTGTTTGGACAGGTGCAGATGGGAGGGAGTGTCCTGAATAAAGGCAAGTCTCTTTTGCATCCAGCCCTTCAGCCTCCTTTACCTTCTCCTCATAAGCAGCTGTACATTCAGGAGCAACAGGCCCTAGATAACTGCCAAGATTTGATACGTAAGACCAGACAGGCTAGTGTAGCCTGTGACCATCCGTCCTGCTCTGATTACAAGACAGGCCGGTGGTTACTACGGAAACAATCTTTGGGGAGTGTGGGAGATAAATTGCGGCTGTATCGGTCTAATAATTTCCATTATCTGTACTGGGTGTTTAGATAATCTTGTAAATAGAGGGGACGTGCAAGTCGACAGCAGGTAGGAGCTCAAGTCTGCCGGAGAAGTTGAATCGAGAAAATCGAGTTGGGCAAGAGTTACAAGTGGGTGTGCCAAAAAATAAACTGTGGAATTAGGTAAGCTACAATTTCTCTTTTCAACAAAGTTTTTATTTGTGCTTACAAAGAAAAGAAAAAGAAAATAGTAAGAAAATGCGCGAAGACTGTTAAAATCTTTAAAAAAAATAAAAAGACATAGAACCATCACAGGAGGTCTCAGTTGTTTAAATAGCTGGCAGTTCTTGTCTTTCATCACATTCCAGTAGTTGACAGTGAGAATTTCCCCCATATTAGTAATGGGTCAGTAAAAGAGAGGAACTTGGCTTCTATCTTCCATATTCACTCTTCTTTGATGCAGTGTACAGCACATACAAGGTAGGTAAGGACCTAGCCTTTCTTAGCAACATGTCTTTTTCACAAAATTCTATTTTTTGAAGGTTCTATCACTTTTCTTACTTCAATTTTATGTATATGTAGATGATGGGCACATTTGATACTGAAATAGCTTTTAGTAGTAAACTACATTGCAAAGATAATGAGTTCTGTCAGAAGCTTTTGAGTCACACATTACCTTGTGTGTAGACATTAGCTTTACGACTATCATCATTTTCACAAGCTGTACTGTGCTTGCGTGTGTAAGGGGAGCAGTGGTTAGGAGTTAACGATAAGACATAATTGTATTGTATTTACAGAGGAAGCAATATTGCTGAGATATCAGTTTGTATACAAACACATGAGCCAGACTCACATATAGGGCTCTTATTGATGGACAATTCAGTGCCACAGATAATTATAGGGACCCATAGGCCACAGAATGTGCTTACATTAACTACAATGATCTATATTTCTCATAAATGTCGATGTGCAAAAGATATGGCTGGGCATTCTTAAATCAAGTGACAAACGCACAATGGACCAAAATAGTGTACAGTGTAGTAATCTCTCTCCCTTCTTTCTTATCACCAGAGCTCAAAGCCCTAAAGCAGACGATGAGCATTGGTTTATCAGTGGGGACAGGGAAACCTCACTGTCTAACCGGGTTTGTTCCAGGCCGTTGACCCAATAAGCAGCCTTTGTCTCCTGAGCTTCAGACTGTTTCACGGATCAAGCCCCCCGTGCTGGAGTGTTTTTTCATCCCTCCTAGAGTCAAAGACGTGATGTGACACATCTCTGTCCCCCTGCACTATTGAGTGACTTTGCTAGCAGTGAGACCACCATGCAAGAGTGCCACACTGGGCTGTGCCTATCTGTCTACATCATCACCTTTGTGACAGGCTTTCCAGCTAATGTCCTCGCCTTCTACACCTTCTGCAGGAAAGTGAGGCAGAAAGCCACGCCCATCGACATCCTGCTCCTCAACCTGACCATCTCGGACCTCCTCTTTCTCCTCTTTCTGCCTTTCAAGATGCAGGAGGTGCGGAACGACATGTTGTGGGACATGCCCTATGTCCTTTGTCCGCTGTCCGGATTCGTCTTCTACATGACCATCTACAACAGCACCTTCTTCCTCACTGCCGTCAGTGTGGAGCGTTACCTAGGTGTGGCCTTCCCCATTCAGCACTCTCTGAAGCGCCGGCCGGTGTACGCTGTGGCTGCCAGCGTCTTCTTCTGGATCTTCTCCTTCCTCCACCTGAGCATCGTCTTCATCATACCCTTCATTGGCTCTAAAAGCCCCACCACTCTGGATAGCCTCAGTGACATCCATGATGGCTTTACAAACAGCTCCAATAACAGCATCGGCATAATCAATCAAAGGCCGCATCAGGGCAATAAGGAGGTGTGTTACGAGAACTTCACCGAGGAGCAGCTGAAAATCCTGCTTCCCGTCCGACTGGAGCTCTGCCTGGTCCTCTTCTGCATCCCCTTGCTGATCTGCAGCTTCTGCTACATCAACTTCATCAGGATCCTCTCCAAGCTCCAGCACATCGGCCGGCGCAGGCGTCTCCGAGCCATCGGGATGGCCCTGGGAACGCTGCTGGTGTTCGCTTTGTGCTTCGGCCCTTACAACATCTCACACATCGTGGGCTACGTTAGATGGAGGAGTCCCGACTGGAGAGACAAAGCCCTGCTGTGTAGCACCTTCAACGCTTGCCTGGACCCCCTTATTTTCTACTTCTCCTCCGCCGCTGTTAGAGGGAACGTGGGTAGTTTGATGGAGGTGGTAAAGAGACGGCTGAACAGGTGCTTGTCCTGTCACATGTTCAGGTTCCTCTGTGAGGGAGTTGACAAGACTGCAAAAGATAAGGGACCCAAACAAGAGGAGATCAATGCTATCTGAGCTAATTGACTATAGGAGCCCCCAGTGGCTGACTTGACTAATATGTTATTTCTTGATGCCTGGAAGCAGTAAATGACAGCCATGTTTATGTTTTTACACGTGAGAATATGACTTGCCATTTATAGTGTCTACAGTATGTCTCTGTTTGATCATCCGCTGGCAAACTTCCGATTCAGATTACAGACAGGATATGGGAACTTTAATCTGAGAGGACAAGAGAGGAACCCACAAGAACAGGTTGCAACGATTTCCTGCTCTGATATTTTGTGCCACTCAGGTATTATAGTATGCTTGCACAGCTACTGTTAATGTACATACAAAAAATCCAGATCTTTGTTATGGACTGTCTGATTTGAAAGACATTGTGTATAGTTCTTACATAAGACCTGTATGACAACATTGTGAAATGTTGTGGTGCATTCGCACAAGGTGTTTCACAAGGAGACTCTAACAAACAGAATATCTAAGCAACACTTTCAAACATCTCTTAGCAATAGATAAGCACCTCACACAAGCATCAACATATAGCATTTAGGTAGAGGCTATTCTGTGTGTGTGTGTGTGTGTGTGTGTGTGTTTCAATAGACCTCCAAATATGGGAGACTCAGAGGAACATTGACTGTTGTCAACTTATTGTTTTATTTTTTATTTAATTACATTTTTATACACATTCAATAAAAAACATATTTCTGAAAATTGGGATGGTAAGTAAATATAACCATGATTATAAA
>OMKL01016969.1:2276-21280 GCA_900302295.1 Parasudis fraserbrunneri
GGGGGGTACTATATTTTTTTTACTGCTGAAATCTGTCATTGTTGCATACATCTATCTCTCTGATAATAGACAAGAATGTTAGCCTGTACTTAATTTTAACTAGATGATTATTTGAGGGTAAAGGCAGCTAAATCATTGTTTCATTAAAAAACAACAAGTGTTTTAAGTCCAGACAGCCAAACATACATTTACATATTATTAACATAGCATTCCTAAACCATGCCAACTAGGGGGGTGAACTGATACTATGAATAATCTATTCAACTTGTTCATGTCTAGAGCCAGGCAAATCATCTTTCATTATTCTCCCTGCAGCGACACTGTAGATGTTGCTCTCTTCCTTTTGCCCTTTTTCTTTTCTGATGAGTCATCTAAAATAAGACTCAGCTGAACATCCCAGCGATGATCTTCTTGATCGCCTACCGAGGCCCTATAAATACAATTACATATTTGCACAATGTCATATAAGAAGAACAACATCCATCTGTTTGTTGTCCAAGGATGTGGATGGTTTGCTATGCTGTGTTCAACAGAGACCCTTTCTCCATGGATGCCTGGACCCCATGCTTATTTTTGGCCTGTGGTACAACTATTCACACAAGGTCTGGAATCATGTTCTTGCGCTTTTGGAAGAGTTCAGAGTACAAAACAATCCCACAGACCTCCATTCACAGTTTAGAGCCACAAAGAATATGGTCTACTACACCAACAAAATACCCTCCTTTCATGTTACCTAGCCATTAAGCTATATTGTACAGCACTAGAATTTGGAGACTTCCAAGCTATGACAAATAGTGATGTCATACCTGCCTGCCATGTCTACCCATGCAGAAATGTGACTGACTGGCCCAGGTTGGCTTGAGAGCGGTTAATTAATGGAAAAGTCAGAGACATGTTAGTTAAGACCAGGTCGAACTGGTTCCAGCCTCTACAGAGAACCATTTTACATGACAGTACTGACCGCAGACTAGAAAAACAAGCAACTCTATAGACTAGGCCACACCAAAACAGTTTCACAATACCACAACACACCAGACCAAAAATCAATTTGCTTTTTTAATATGTCACATAACCTATGTTTCTGTTCTCACCACAGAGGCATCGCTAATTATGAGAGATACCATGCCTTTAAGTTATAACATTGTATCTATAACATAGTGACTGTACCATAATGTAAGAACCCATAATGTAGGCTAATGCAACCCTGTACGAGCCCTCAGTCCCGAACCGGCTGGGTGTAGCACGTGTTCGACTAATTTCAGGAGGAGAAAAACTGTTCAACTGTGGTTATTCAAATACAAAACATGTATACCCAGTGGTGACAGAAAACAACCTCCACGCTATTACTGACGGGCTCTTTGTTGGATTTCCAACAACACCCCATCAACACCCCTGTCAGGGAAACCATATACGCAGGGGGAGCAGAAACAACATCTAACGTGTTACGTTCTATCATTTAGTATGGCAACACTCACCTAATTTGTTACAGTTGAGGTCTTTCCCTTCTTCCGTACAAAATTGATACATTTCTTAATGTTTCACTCAGGGGCAACGTTCATGTACCAGGTGCAGTCAACAGAAAATTCACTAGGAAAGCAAGCTGCCTGAACCTAGCCAATCGCCATAAAAAGCTGAAAATAGTAGAGCCACTTCCAGTAACATGTTTTCAAAATAAAAGCACACGTTTATTTTGTTTGATTCTTCGTATGGCTTTGTGTACTGTTGGCAGCTCGGCTAAATTCGGCCCTTATTTCTGTGGCAGCAGTGTAATCTACAAATACAGTCGAAATTATCCATTATATTGAAAATCTTTTTTATCTCTCCAAGAATTCCCCTTAAAACACAATTGAAAATAAACAGCAGAAGCAACTGTGGGCAATAGCAAAACAATAATTACGTGTTATTATAATGACAATAATATTCTTATGATATCAACTTTACCTCAGCCTGCCTTTCCTCCACCCAAAAGTCCAACCTTTCCACTTTTCAGCTCCCGGGCTCTGAAAGTCCCTCCCCCAAAACATTAGAATCAGAGTCTCTCTCAATTGTCCAATCCCGCCTCAACACTCCACTGCCTTCTTAGCCGCCCCCCCCCAGAAGAGCGATATATAAATGAAAGTAAAAAAAAATGTTTTTATCAAACTTATAAATTATAGTTTATTTGCTCTATCAACGGAAAACATTACAAAGGTGCTCAGATACTGCATCACTGCCACTGTCAAGACGTTTTGAACACCCTTTTATTTTGAAAGGCAAATGCGATTCCCCGGCGAAAACGGAAATACTTTTGTGGACTCTTCGGGCTAACTTCAGATAAGTCTCCACCCAGGAACTTGAATCACAGAAATATGGGAAAACCGCTCCAATGCGTTTTTACTGCGGTGTGCGTCAACTGTAACCGGCGCTGCTGCACTCATTCCTTGCACCAGACATTGACCCCTCTATATACAGGGAATTCCATGTAGGTCTATCCAGGATGCTTGTGAAATCCTCGATGTGCATGTTGTTCTGCAGAGATGAAGCCCTAGATATCTAGATGATTCAGTTCTAGATGTCTGCTTAGAGTGTATAGTCCCAATTATATCACTAATGAGAATCGAGTGACAAGATTGAAATTGACTTTGTTCATGGAGCTTGACCTGTGCAGATTATCTAAAGATATTAGTGCTAGTACTCCAAGTTGGAGAACTGTTCTATGGAATAGTCAGTAGTGTAGCATCAATAAAGTACAACAAAACAAAATAACATAACAAGGACTTCATTGTATGTCATAAAAATAAAATGTAGAATCATTTTATTACTGTACAGTTCATCCTTTGTCTCCTATCAAACAAAAGATCATTTCTTCACATTTTCAACATCACTCTGGGGGTGAACTTTGATGCGTTTTGGCATGGCCACTATGATCTCCACCCCTGCCCTTTTCTTCCTCACTGGAGCCTGAGTGGGTACTGTTGGCTGAGGGCAGGGGTTCTTTGGGACCATGCTCTGAGACTGTTTCTGCAGAACATCCAGCTTCTTTTTCAGTTCCTTCAGGTGGGTTATATCCTTGATTTTGTTCACATCATCCATGATGGCCTTCAGCGTGGCCACACACTGCTTCTGTAGCTCATCCTTTTGGCACAGCACCTCGGCAGCTGATAAAACAGAATGAGCTTGTGTTGTAGATGTGGGCTGTTTAACTTTTGGTTTTGATGCATCTGGCAAATTTGGTGGTGCCGGTGTGACCAGGACAAACTGAGGGTTCCCTCCAGAGTTATTGTTTGTAATAATCATGGCCAATGGTTGGGCTTGTGGCATTGTTTGGATCTGATGGGCTGTTTGATCTGGCGAGGATGATGGAGTCTGCGGGGTCACTGTTTTGGATACAACAGGGACCAATATAGTTTTTGTTCCCTCTGGACTTTGAGAGGTTAGTTTTATTGGAATCAGTGTGGTTGTTACAGCCTGTGGGGCCGATGGGACTTGAGGAGTCGATGCAACATATAAAGTTGACTGTGTTAGCGGGACTTGTTGAGATGGCAGGGCCAGGGGAGTTGATAGGGCCTCTGGCACAGATGGGCCCTGAGGACTGGACAAGGTTTGGGGAGTTGAAGGGACCTGTGGAGTCGACGGGTAGTGAGGTATAGATGGGGCCATAGGGGTTGACGTGGCTGGTTGAGTTAATGGGGCTTGTGGAGTTGCTGGGGCCTGTGGAATTGATGGGGTCTCAGAGGCTGACAGAAACTGTGTGGTTGTGGACATGCCATCGGCAGACTCCACCCAATCCGAGCAGGATACTGGAGATACTGGAGGCATCATGATCTCTGTGATGGCGTCTTCTGTCTCTGTAGGTGGGGTTGTGTGCAGGGTGAGCAGAAGGTGGTCTCTATACTTTGGACACAGGCTGTCCCAACTCCACTCAGACACAGAGCTGAAGATATGACAAAAGTGTTCACAAGGCAAACGGTGGCTCCTCCATGCCTCACACTCACAACAGGGCATTCTGGACTTTGTTCCAAAGTTGACTGTGTAAGATCGATCCTCCTCTGCTACATTCCACACCCTGAAAATTCCTTCATCAACTTCCTCCACCTTTGCAGCAGTGCTGATGGCTTTGTCCATGTTGTCCATTACACACATCACTACTGCCTTGGGCCGATGCCACAGGAAGGGAGGCACCATGTGATTGAGTGTGAACGCATCAGATGATTCCCTGGTCAGGTCAGTATACCTACAATGACAAAGCAGAGTGTCAGAAAACATTAAATAAACACTCTTACTTTTAACTGAATGACATGGATGGTTCATGTATGAATAAATTCAAATGTCTTGAGTTTTAAAGCAAAAATTATATAGTGAGACAGCTCTGAAAGGCTCCATTTGGAAGTGTGCAACCACCTCATGAACATCTGTGGAAGGTAGTCATCAACCAGGAATTGCAGCATTTCACTGAGATTCTTTTCTTTATGCTCTTTTAGTGGCTTGTGGCTGAAGAATTCTCTCTGCAAGCCAATGCCTTGGTTCATCAGAGAGACAAAGTTCACTATGTCGGCCCGTACAGCACTTGCCCACCTCTGCAAGAAGAGGACGAAACATTTTCTGTGAAATAAGGAGGTTATCTCTGTACACACTAGCTAGTTCTCATGGTATCCATTTCTCATGAGAACTAAAATGAAGATGCATACTGTGCAGGTACTTATTTTGCAATGAGCACATATTAGTGTGTTCTTATACTTTTTTCAAACACAAGTGGAGATTCACCAGGTCCAGAACAAGTCCTTGTGAAACTCACAAATGCAATGTGTACCTTTTCCTCTGCCAGCCATTTGCTGGTGAACCAGTCTTTGAACAGAGGCCTCTCCCAGATGGAACTCTCCTGCAGCTGTTGTAGTGCCCCCTGGTGTTGCTCCTTGTTAAGTGCCCCGGCTATAGCACACATCATCTCCAAGATCTTCATGTGATTGGCAATGCTGCGGTTGCCATTGCACAACCACTGTATCCATGTCCTCTCCCGAAGATAATCATTGAACATAGCCCGACAGCCTGAAATACAGAGAAGATATTTTTCATTTTACATTTCTTTCAAGTAGCTTTAGAGCCTACCAGGATTACTTTGCCTTTTTCTACACGAAACAATACTGAAAATAAATCAATAGAGTAATTCAGAATTAAACTGAAAAATAATAATAATGCATGACTATCCCATGTAAATATCAACCTATTTTCCAGCTATTTATCATGTTCTGTATTCACCTGTGAACACCGTCTCCACAGCCACCATCTCCTTGGGGCAGTCTTCGGTGAGGATGTAGCGTGGGGTCCAAGATGGGTTCCACTGCTTGAAGACCCCCAGAGCCTCCATCAGTGCCTCGTCGTTCTTGTTCTGAACCACAAACAGCCCCACCACCGCCAGGTTGACGTTAGTGCGCACACAAAGGAAGTAGACTGGCAAAGGGAAGCGTGTCCTCCTGTAGGCACCGTCCAGGAAACACACCTCCCTCCCGTACAGCTGGAGGAGCTCTTGCTGCCAGTCAGTCTGGTAACATAGCAACAGGTTTTCGTTCTCCGACTGAACCCTGAGCAGGAAGTTGGTCTTCGGAGCCTGCAGTTTCCAGCTTTCTGCAAGGGCCTGTGTGGGACAAAGCATATGCAAATTGGCGAGTCACACAGACACACACTCGGATGTGTGCGTTTGTGTGAGAGAGAGAGTGAGAGTGAGAGTGAGAGTGAGAGAGAGAAAAGAGAGCTCACCAGAAGATTGGTCAGGTCAATTTTGGTGAAGTGTATCTCCTTCCGGGCTCGATTCATGATACTCCTCACGGTTTTCTCCTTGGGAAAGAACGCCCGTAGTTGTGGTGGTGTCGAGTCTGGGAAGAGCTCGTTCTCCACAAACTGGACCATAAGCCTCTTTATCTCCCCCACTTTCGTCACACCTTCTTTCACCTTTTCTTTGATCAAATCTCTCACCCTTTCATCCACATCATCTGCTGTCTGGAGAAGGGGAAGGAAAATTTTGTTACAATCTTTTCTGAATATTTTCACAATATCACGAGGAACATTGTGGTGGGGCGATTGCCTGTTATTTGAAATAGTAGATTGTTCCTCATGTCTAATGTCATCAGCTAGTAATAGAAAAAGCCTGCACACTGAAAGGCCCCCATTCATAATAATTGACCAGAAACCATTCAGAAGAATTGACCCGGAGCCTTTCAGTATGCAGACCTTTTCTACTACTACTACCACTACTGGATTTATGCTCTGTCCACCACCTGGCTGAAACTGGCCTTGTGGATGTCTCTGTAGCCAACTCTGCTTTAATGTCATAAACTCTCAATAGTTTTCAATGTATAATATATACGTGAATACATGCTTTTAAAACTATAGTCTATGTTTTGTAAAAATGGTTATGTATTTTGCATCTACCTCTCCTATGGGATGGCCAACGTGGTCAGAGAGGTTGGGTACTCTGATGAAGTAGAGGTCCTTCCACTGAACTGAGCCTGGGTTCGTCTGAAGGGCATGTCTCAGGGAATAGGACTTGGCTCTCCTCTCCCGCATTTTTTCTGCCTTGTCCAACTATTGTAAACAGGCAAATTGCAGATGCAGAAAAAACATGAACCACAGAGGGGAAAAACTTTTATAGTCACTGGCCACTGTTGAGCCACTTCATGTTCAGCATTTGGCCAAGGCCTGGCTCACAACTCCATACTGTTCACCAGTACCCATGCACTCCTTCAAAAAGACACTATTCAAAGACTGAAGCAGCAGCCTTTTAACAAAGAAGTTTTCACCAAGAATAGTCATGTGGTATGTTATGTCACCTGGATGTTAAGTCTGACGCTGCTCCATAGACAATACATTGAGCATTCAATTTATGATGTCAAAAAATGCTAAATTGAGTTCTCACACCCAAATTATATATTTATCTTATATTCTAGTATTGCCAATTAAAGGGACCTGAACCAGAATCGAAACATCAATTGGTTGTAAAAGCTCACACAAAAATGTGTTGGTGCCACAAAGTTGGTGTTTATAGAGCAGGACCAAATTTTACATCCAGGTGACATCACAAATTTGAGGGTTCTCTGTCTGATTCCTAGTTTTTGGAGTGGTGCATGTTTACAAATATTGACTGAACTGTCCTGGGGCGTTGGACTAACATTTCTGAATTCTTAATTAAATGGGTGGCATTGCTAACTGATTAAGTTGGCTTGACAAAGCCAACTTACTGATATTGTAATTGCCTTTTTTGTCATTGCTACTCCTACAGCTTTGAAGCTACCAGCTTCAAAATTGTTGGGCCCATGGGGTGTGCTTGTGATTTTTGTAAGGATAGCTCACTTCTATCCTTTCTTTGACTCATTTTTTCATCCTTTTTTTCCCTCATAGACTTACAGTAAAAAGGGGCATGGCTATTATCAACTTTTAAGCTAGAGCCTTCCAACTTGCTATACAACTTAGGACATGCCCAACTAAGGAATGTTGATGCCAGATACCCCCCTCCTCCCTCCCTCCCACACACACACACACACCTTTCTTCTCCTTTTTCCATCACACCATCCTTCATATAAACCCTTATTCATCGATTTGTAATCCTTAATAACTTTTACACAGTTTGTCATTGAGAGTTGGGTGTACAGCTTGTTGGACTCAGGAACTAAGTCCCACCACTTTTCCTGATTGGTCTATCTTTGATCCCTAAGAACCATTAGAGAGTTGGGGGATGGCTTGTCGGAAATGTTAACATCTTTCTGTCCATTACAGCTTGGCTTTGTCAAGCTAACTTCAAGTTTGTTCACAAACTTTACATTCTAGTTCATCTTCATTTCATACCCAGCATACTAGCAGTACCTTCAGTACCTTGAATCCAGGGAACTTGACAATCCGAGTAACTCCAATCAAGGCAGGACAAGATAACTTCTTGGTTTTAATTAAAAGATTTCTTCTTCCTTTCTTTCCATGCTCCAGCCCCTCCTGTTCAGCACGGTCTCTCTGAATGATTGAAAACAGGAGTAGCATATCTTGACCATCACCAGATTTAAGTAGATCAGATACAACACACCACTCTGCAGAAAAATAAATGGGCATATCCAGGAGTAAAACACAACACAAAACATTACTGAGCAGTATCATAAACGCCAATTAAAAACAGATCGCCAGGCTTTTTAACATGACAGTAGCATAAACAGATAATGAGTGTCATTTTGTGTAATGAGAACAGTACTCAGCAGATCCATTTAGCTAAAGCTAAATAACGATTGTCCGCACTTGTAAAGATATATTACAATGCTTCTGAACGCACAGCAACAGTCAAGAAACAAACATGTTTCAGCACTTAGGTTTCGCCAGCGTTTCCACTCCCACAAGGAAAGTGACACCATTTTTTTAGGCAACAGCCACACTGGTCAACAAGCATCAATCAATCAATTCATGAGTCAATCAATCTGTCAATTAATAACACTCACAGTTCTACCCGCATAAGTTAGTGCAGATACAAACTATTTCATGTTTTTCACATTTACAAAGCCACCACTCTGTATCCTTGGGTGACAAGCAAAAATTGTTAGTTTCATACAGAAATAAACAAATATTTTTAATCACCTTGTCAGCGTATTGCTGTTTCTTTTTGGCATGTTTATCCTTCCCCCTGTGGCAACCCAACATCTTGCGTCCCACAAACACGAAGGGGATTCCATCGAAGGGGATTAGGGGGGTATCTTTACCCTTGCACCATTCCCAGAACACCCTCATCCTAGACCCTGCAGGTTTCCATTGATCTGCAGGATTTAAAAAGGACATTAATAACAGTTTTAATTAATTATTGAATTGCACTTGAAGACTCAATACGAAAGTAAACAAAAGTGAAGCCCCATGATCACAGTAAAGCAAAACCTGGGGACAGTAAACAAATCCATATTTATTTACCTTGGACAAACCAAGGCAATTCAACATACTGAGCGTGGCAGTGACTTTGATTTAAGAAATTATACTACGTGACAGAATGTGACTGTTTCGGCTTCACGTGGATTGTTGTGTCTTTAAAGCTTCCTAGGATTTCTTGTAAACATGAGATTAAATTGAGCCTTTAGTTTTGAGCAAAGAATTGCACTAATGTGAGCTTGACTGGTAACGTGCACATCTTCCTTGTCAGACTGACGTTAGAAATGAACTAACATACCATGGAGGGACGAACCTTACCAAACATTCAATTCAAACATGAAAACAAAATTGAAGCTCACAAGGTGACGTTAGTTAACAGAAAAACTAACCGAAACCCACCTGAAGGAATACTGTAGCCTTTGTCGACTCCATGTACAATATATTTTGAGTGAGTTGAGATCTCAAGTTGTCTGATCTGGTCATTGACCTCTTCTATCGTTTCGCAGACTATTACGTCGATCATCACTGCATATTATAAACTAGCAGCGTTAACGCTATAAGACAGTGTTATTTTAATTAACAGCCATTAACTTTTGCGATGCCGAAAACAATAAACGTTCTCTGAACTATATCATGTCTGTTTCCATCTAGGCTAGCTAGCCGAAGAGCCATAGGACTTCCGTAGTCCCGCGCACAACTCTTAGGTTTGTGTTCCCCATTGGCTTTCAACTCCAAAATGGCAAAATGGTCCTTGCAAAATGGGAGGATACCATGGAGGTATTATATTACGTCATCAAATTGCGACAACAACATGCATTGCATTAGTTATTACGCTCAGGAAAACAAAACATCTAGCTAGCTAACGTTACTTGATTTAACTAGCTTGCTAGCTGACGTTATTTTTTGCCGTTTGTTACTTACATTGACCATGCGTACCGTTATCCGGCTGTTACGGCACTATCACGGAACTTCAGTATTGATGAGATTCAGCTGTCGGTCACTTCACTTTCAAGTCTCGGGACCAACAACGAGGACAAATTCAGGATGTCCCACTGTGACATCTCATCGAGAAAATATTGGACAGAGTAATCGAGGATTCTCATCTTCAACATTTGTTAGAAATGATGCTATTGGAAATATTCAGTCAACACATTATCATCTAATTTACACATGCAAGGTAATAGGCTGCGTGGCTATCAGTGATGGACTTCCATGGGCCCAACGTTAGCTATGTTATGTAATGTTACTGCGGTTCAGCCCATCATTTTCTAAGCTTAATAATACTTATGGCAAACGTCGCCACTTGACCAAAACTCAGTCTGACATTTATCTGTTTGCAGGTTTGTTCCATCAGGTCCATGAAGAAAATATCCAAGATAGCTTACCATAAAGGTGTTGTCATAGTGACCTGTCCAGGGTGTGAGAATCACCACATTATTGCTGACAACTTGGGTTGGTTCTCTGACCTGGAGGGAAAGAGGTTGGTGGCTGGCAGTACCGGTACATATACACATACAGAATTTACACATACATTACAGAATCCTTGCTCACATTAACCTATAGCGCCAGAATCCATCTTGTCAGGCTTCAAGTTATGCGCCTGTGCCCGAATCACAGTGGTTCGGACCAATGAGCGTCCTCTGAAGAACTACTGGTAGCTACGGTCGTGGTTTAGGTCCAATCACCTGCCAAGTATTTTTTTTAAATGCCGGCCCTACTCCAAACCGTTTCAAAGGACGACTTCCCAGATGGTTCTGTGTAACAGACCATCTGGTGGGTCAGGTTATTCTCAAATAAGGAAGACAAAAACAACATATCTACATCTAGAACAATATTAATCCAGCCAACACCAGATTATAGCTCATGTCCAGAGGTCATAGAACTCCACTGTTGTCCAAAAACTGTTAAAACAAGTCACAGAGCTGTACAATTACATTGGTCAGTATAATTTATCATTGCAATTAACACCGGCATTGTACTTTTCCTGAAACTACTTTATGGTGTGACAGTGATTGCTTCAGAAGTAGTTCCAGTTCAGACAGTCTTAAAGCAATTGCTGTCGCGTCATAAAGTAGTGCCGGCCCTATTCCAAACAGTTTCAAAGGATGATTTCCCAGATGGTTCTGTATAAGAGACCATCTGGCAGGTCAGGTTATGCTCACACAAGGAAGACAAAAACAACATATCTAGAACAATATTAATCCAACCAACACCAGATTACAGCTCATATCCAGAAGTCATAGAACTCCATTGTTGTCCAAAAACTGTCAAAACAAGTCACAGCAGTACTATTTACAATGGTCTGTCGCGTCATAAAGTAGTCCCAGGAAAAAGTATAATGCAATGCAATGATGAATGATGAATTATACTGACCAAAGCAAACAGTACGGCTCTTTGACTTGTTTTCTTGTCTTTGTACAACAATGGAGTTCATATGACTTCTGGATGGACCATATTTGTAAGTAGAAGAAATGCATTGTAGATTTTGGTCTTTTTGTAGGCCTGGTCGACAATAAGAAAAAAATTAAATTACACCGGCCTTATCCTTTAAAGGGGACATATAGCCCTGTGAGGCTCCAGTCAGGGTCATGGAGTCAGATGTGTGCTTTCCCAGCCTTACATGCTGTGTCCTGTCTGTCAGGAAATCTCTGATCCACCGACTGACGGGGTCAGGCACAGTCAGTTGGGAGAGCTTGGCTCGTAGGAGCTCCGGGGGGTGAGGGGGTCCAGCTTGCTCCTTTGTCTTTTAAAACGCTAGTAGAACCATAGAATTACACAGAACAGAAGTGAACTCAATCAGGTAACTGGTCAGCTGACGTTCGTACAGGAGGTGGGGGGGAATTCCTCTTTTTGTACTTTGTGATTACTTGGAGGCCTTTCCACACTGAAGATGGGTTGTTGGCTGAGAACTGGGGTTTTGTGTGTGTTTTTTTCAGCATATCAGAGTACTGGTGCTTGGCAACTCTAATTCTCTTCTCCAGTTTGTTTGGCCTGCTTGTAGAAGTTTTTATCCCCACTCCTGTAGTAGGCAACCTCATTTTTAAGCTCTGTCCGCATTCTAATTATGAGAAGAAGAAAAAAGGCTTTGTAGAGTGTTTAAGATGTACTTTGGAGGCATTGGAGACTAAGTGGTGAGACCAAAGGCAAGTTTCTGATCCTGGTTGGACAATAAAGTTGTATTGAAGAATTGAAAGTTTCTGACCAAGGAATGGATGGTGTTTGCGGCAAATATAAAGGTATCCTCATCCTAAACCACAGGAGAGGAACAAAAAACTACACCTATAAAATTATTTACCGGTGGGATTTACAGTCTGTATAAGAGGGATTGACACCTTTGAACGCATCATTCCTGATTGAACAGTATTCCTTGTTTCTCCATATTTTCAGGAACATTGAGGAAATTCTGGCAGCAAAGGGGGAGACAGTGAAGAGGATTGGAGGAGATGCTGCTTTTGAGATAGTGGTGGAGTCCAGTAAAGACATGTCACAGCATGATCAAGATGCAGAGAAAACAGACAATGATCCAGAAAAATTATGATGGTGTTTATTTGTGTATTTTGTGTGTGTGTGAGAGAGAGAGGGAGAGAGAATGCCTTTCATAATAAATGCAATACTTGTATTTCAGTGTTTGAATTAATTTCATATTTAAATTTACAAATCGATTAAGGAGTTACCTCAATTTGAGGCACAAGTTCCTTATAAAACATCTGCAAAATGCATACAACTTTCCCAGACTTAAAAGGTAAATTTTATAAACAAACAAAAAACAACCCTTTTATAACAGGGTTTTATATTATTGTGGGTCCTGTCCATAAAGATAGTATTTTTTTCTTTCTCTAGGCTTAGTGTTCTGGGATATCATGAATGGCTCAATCATAATAAATAATAAGAATAATAATAGATTTATTTGCCCAGTTGACAGTTCTGTCTGCCATCAGGCAAAATTGTATTGTGTCAAATGTATGCATTTTCATTTTAAATAGGATATGTGTCGTTGAGATCTGTCCTGTGTGCTACAAACAGAACTATGTAAGAGGCTGCAGGACGAATGTTTACCACTCATGGAGGGAGCTCCTGTATGGTCTCGCGATCTTAAAAACGACACGAGAACATGTTCTTAACGGTATTGACGTTTTAAATAGTTCTATGGTCCGTCAACACCGCCTGAACACAGCTAGCTAGCTAGCAACCTTTTTGGACTGACATGACTTCCCTCGGATCTTTAGTTGAAGTGGACAGGCCACGGCATCGCCCGTTTCTGATTGGGGTTAGCGGAGGAACAGCGAGTGGCAAGGTGAATACGTTACTTGTTTAGTTTGATCATGTGTTCCTGAGGTCGCACTTGCAAGTTAGCTCAGCTTAGCTTACGGTAGTTGACGTAAGGCTAGCTAGTAGTAGCATTAACGTCCCAAACTGTCAAACCTCAGACACGCCCCTGACTTAAATAAATGTTTTTTTCTTCCATAAAGGGTGAATTTGCCCAACAAATTCAGTCACATTCATCTGGCGCTAATTAGGCATAGCATGTAACCAACGTATGAGCAACCAACTAACGTTAGCGTTGCTGGTCCTAGACTAATAATACAATATGTAACATATTGGAGCATGGGACCAGCAGACGTTAGTCTAGCTACAACAAACTCCTTATCAAACTGATCTGATTGTGCCAGTGCTAGCTAAATATTCAGGTCACTCACAGTGCAGGACAGTTCAGGTTAGGACGTCTGTTCCCTCTAACCTCACCTTAATGCACCATATCGTTCTTGACTTGTGAGTAACGAGGCAGTAACATGAGTAACATGTGATCAACAAGGCAAGTCATCCTTGCCTTGTTACAAAAATCAAGGCTCCCTTCTTTTTTTTCATAATCTTTTACGTCACTGAAAAATGTTGTAGTTATTTTCTGCCGATTTACCACTGCCATTGGCTTCCATTGTATCTGAACATGCATAACCCATGGAAGTCACCACATTTCACAAAAATGCCATGCTGACGTCTGAGGTGCATTTATTTTTCTGAAGTTTTAGTCCCCCCCGAAAAGCTGCTCTATTGTGCCTTAATACGGTGTCTAATATCACATTGCAATTTCAAAATATATAAATATAAATATTATATCACATTGCAATTGCAAAACTTTTCAGTGTAGTAAATTAAACGACTAGTTAGTGAAATCAAATTCCTGTGTCAAACGGAATGGGCATTTTAATGGCTGATGCAGAACTTATTAAATGTCAAGCAGTGCAGCAGCTCAAACAAGTGTGTGTGTGTGTGTGTGTGTGTGAAGGAGAGAGAAAAACTTTGTAGCCTGGCTATAACTTAGTTGCCTACCACATGTAGGATGATAATAATTTGAATAATAAATTCTGATTTTGCCATTTTAATCAAAGGCTAAAACCTCTAGAGCCACACGCCATATGTGAACATTTCAGGGTAAATAGGCCATGTAAGAATGGGGCTGGTTAATTGTTTATGAACTCCCAGCAACTTTCCCAAGTTTTTACCTGGAAAAGACCCTGCATTGCAAATAATTATTCAAACAAGTAATTACATACAGTTCTGAATCAATTATGAATGCATTGATCAGTAATTTTCTAATAATGCTTGCAATGTCAATATGCCCCCATATTATTAGCCAATTTGCATATTTAATGAATTATTTATTTAAATATAATTATTCTCCAATAATCCAAAAGTCTGAAACTTTTATTATAATTTGACCAGCCTATCAGAAGTTATTCAAGAAAATATGTTGGAGTTAAGAATAATTGGGGTTAATCTGGTGCTGTTTTTTTTTTTAATTCTAGCATTCCATTGACTTATGCATGACTTTTTTATCCTGTGTCCGGCAACTAAAACTGTTATATATCTGCACCTGTAGGTCCTATCCTCATGAAACAAATTGTTCTGGGTTTCTGAGAGGCTGCCCTATCACATGACACATCATATGCAATTTAGAAATCAGATTTAAAATTTGGACCCTAACACCCTACCCCTAATGTTTGAAGAGGACCCAATCAACCTCTTTCACAAGCTTCTATTTACAAAAATCATCAGATGAGCAACCAAAATGCCACATTTGCTAAATAATAAGTAAATGTGTTTTTCTGTTTACAGTCAACAGTATGTGCCAAGATAATGGAGCTACTGGGCCAGAACAAGGTGGACCATCGGCAGAGGAAGGTGGCTATTGTCAGCCAGGACAGTTTCTACAGGGTCTTGACCCCGGACCAGAAGGCCAAGGCACTGAAGGGCCAGTACAACTTTGACCATCCAGGTAGGCCTATAGTCAGTGATAATCTTAAAGATCGAATCTGTAATCTCTAATCCCAACCCACACATCAGACAGACCAAACCAAAAGTGCAATACCAAGAGGGGCACTTTGGCCTAGAGGTCGCTGTTTGATGGCATTACAGATTTTACATTTTAAAGGTTTAAGAAATAAATAAATAAAGAAGATTATGGAAAGTGGGCAGGCCACTGTGGTTTCAGAGTCAAGGGTCTTGACCTCTACACAACAGGTGTGTTCTTTAAAGGGAAATTCCACCGCAAAGCAACATTAAACTAATTTACCAGATTGAGGCATAACTGATTAACTATCTCCTATGTGGCTGGTCAAAGCAGTCTTTGCTCAGAAACATCAGCCGCGGAAAGTGCTAATTTGGTAGAGCCAGACATCATAATGATGCTTAGCTTTACCCTACAATGGGCAGATAATTTGAATTTCCTGATACCTCGATAGTCTCTCTCACCAGGTAATGGAGTAACCAGTAGTAAACGCTCTCCCCCTCTACTCCTTGTGTGTGTTTGGTAGGAGTGGCAATCTTTGACTGGCGTTGTCTGACACCTGCCCTTTTTTGCGTCAGTGTAGTCCTTTGTAAGGCCTGAAGCTGGAGTATACGCAGTAGTTTAGGGCTGCATCTCTGGCCTGACCATATGCACAGAGCTGTCTGTGAGCTAATTCTACTCTGTGGTAAAGCAACTTTTACAAATACAAGAGAGACCCAGAGTGGAATTCCCCTTTAACCTCAAACTGGGCAATGGCCTGTCATGTGACCTGGTAGGAGAGGTAAGGGTCAAGCTAACCCTGTGACCACCCACTCAAAAACAAAACTATAGACACATTAACACCCTAAATACCACATATATTTAGCTTCAGTTGGTCGTGCCTGGCTCCCACGGCTGGATTTAAGAACGCATCAGATCTCTGGGCAACTTAAAGTGTAACGTTAACATAACAGCTTGTTCATTGGTTACATGTCATATAAACACACTGCAATATGAGATAACACTATATTGTTATGTATGTTACTAACTGCCATCTTGTTATGTGTTGCAGATGCCTTTGACAATGAGTTAATGTATAAAACCTTGAAGGACATCGTGGAGGGCAGGGTGGTTGAGGTGCCCACATATGACTTTGTCACTCATTCCAGGTGAGAATCAGGCTAATGATCAGTTATACTTCACATTTCTGTTCATGACCTTTCTGATAACCTGCTCTCTGGTTTCTTTTCTTCTCTTTTTTGCAGATTGGAGGAAAAGATTACAGTGTACTCAGCAGATGTGGTCCTATTTGAAGGAATCCTTGTCTTCTACACCCAGGAAGTACGTGACATGTTCCACATGAAACTCTTTGTGGACACAGACTCTGATGTCAGACTGTCTCGCAGAGGTATTGATGTCACGCATAGTCGTGTGTATCCCCACACACACACACACACACACACACACACACACACACACACACACATACACACATACATACAAACACACACCTTTTCAAACATGACAATATAAACGTTCTAAATGGGCCTTATTGTATTGAGTTTGCTGATACAATAGCTGACACGAAATACACCCAGGCCCGAGCTGTTCCCCTGGCAACACGGTAGTCTTCTGAAAAGGTCTCACTAACCTGGCCCCTTCATACATCGCTAAACTTCTGGTACCTTGAACAGCTGCCCGTGCCCTCAGATCTTCCACTGCAGGCCTGCTCACTATCCCACACACCCATCTGGTTATGTTTGGTGACTTGGTGTTTTTCAAATGCTGCTCGGGAGCTAGTCTGGAACATATATATATACACAGACAGACAGACTGCATAGCCACGACTAGGCCATGCAAGCACACACAATAGAGAAACATAGCAGCGGGCAAAGGATAGAGCATTTGCCAGGACATCAGACCAATACATCAATGGGGGCCCCCATGAATGGTGAAGGGCATAGGGCGGGACAAAGTATCATCTCAATCATCGAGGGACACCTGTATCGAACATGAAACAGAGCCCACCGCCAGACAGACAAGACGACAAGCACACCAGCAACAGAAACACATCCACTCACAGAAACGTACCCACTCACAGAAGAGACAAGAACTGACAGTTGGTCAGGTGCATAAGATAGTCAACCTAACTATGTTCCCATCAGCTCTTCCTGCCCTAACAAAACATAATCTAAACTAACTAAGATTAACCTTGCTAAGAGGCTGAGTTGCTCCCAGACCAGGCATGGCTATGGTAGACCATAGGAGAGAGAGAAGAGGTAGGTCTTAAGCTTAGATTTAAAGATATCAACAGAACTTGCATCCCTGACTATGGCTGGGAGTTTATTCCACAGGTAGGGGGCACGATAAGAGAATGCTCTGTTGCACGCGGATTTCTTCTTAACTCTAGGAATAGATAGGAACCCAGCATTTTGCTGGCAAGTAACGTGTGATAAGGTCTGATAAATAGAGCAGTGCCAGACCATGCAATATTTGATATCTAAGCAGCATCACTTTAAAGTCAGATCTAGCCTGGATTGGAAGCCAATGTAGGGAGGATAAAATGGGTGTTATATGGTAGAAATTTTGGGTTTTAGTGAGGATTCTGGCAGCTGCATTTTGTACGAGTTGAAGACTTTTTATACTAGAATTGATAGGCCTGAAAGTCTGGACGAGACAAAAGCATGTACTAGGGTTTCAGTGTCGGACATAGTTAATATAGAATAGAAATATTATGAAGGTGGAAGAAGGCAGTTCTTGTAATATTTTTAATGTGTGGGATGAAGGAGAGACAGGGATAAAAAATGACGCAGAGGTTTTTAATGGTGGAGCTCTGTGAAATAAGGCAATTCTTGAAATTCAGGGAGGTGTCCTTAAACATATTCCTCAATTTAGGGGGGCCAACAATTATCATCTCAGTTTTATCAGTATTTAGGAGCAGGAAATTTAATGACATCCAATTTTTAATCACAGACATACATGCCTCTAGATTTAGGAGTTGGGAGTGATCATTTTTCTGAATAGTTATGTACAGTTGGGTGTCATCCGCATAGCAATGACAATTAATGCCAAACTTACGAATAATTTCACCGAGAGGTAGCATATAAATAGCAAATAAGAGCGGCCTAAGACAGATCCTTGTGGTACACCGAACTGCACTTTGGAATACTCAGAAGTCGTATTATTGTGGACTACACAATGTGTTCTGTCAGTTAGATAGGATCTCAACCAAGAAAGCGCTGGTCCCTGAATACCAATATTGTTCTCGAGCCGATTTAAGAGAATACTGTGATCGACAGTATCAAAAACTTCACTAAGGTTGAGTAATAGTAATACAGATGTTAGATCAGAGTCTAAAGAGAGCAGTTTCAGTGGAATGGAAGGTTCTAAAGCCAGATTGAAGAGGTTTGTGGAGATTGTTAGTAGATAAATAGTCTGTAAGTTGCTTAACTACAATTTTCTCTAGTATTTTGGAAAGGAAGGGAAGGTTAGAGATGGGTCTATAATTATTTAGGATTTCCGGATCGAGGTTAGGTTTTTTGAGTAACGGTTTAATCACGGCTGATTTGAAGGCAAAGGGCACTATGCCTGAAGAGAGTGACGTGTTAATAATGTTGAGCATTGAGGGACCTAAGGTTGGAAGAAGTTCTTTGAAGAGTGTTGCAGGAAGAGGATCTAACAGGCAAGTCATAGGTTTTGAGGCGAGAACCAATTTGGTTAAGGCTCTAAGAGAGACAGTTTCAAGACCTTGGTTAGAGAGTATCCCATCAAAGTCTGTTTTACGGGTAATAATAATAATATTAATTATTATTATTATTATTAATTATTATTATTATTATTACTATAAAATGAAGATAATGTAAAGGGTTAATAAAAA